>PVLC010000729.1:33607-104409 GCA_004027655.1 Graphiurus murinus
ACGCTTGTAATCCCAGCATTCGGGAGGCTGAGACCGGAGGATCCGGGTTCGCGGCCAGCCTCAGCTACCTAGTGAGGCACTCCGCAACTTAGTGAGACTCGGTTTCAAAATAAAGAATAAAAAATAGGGCTGGGGGTATAGCTCGGAGGTAGAATGCCCCTGAGTTCAATCCCCAGTACCGCAAAAAAAAAACAAAAAACAAAAAAAAAACCAGAGGTGTGTGGGGCTGGCCCATACTAAGCTGCCTTGCTGCCTTCTACCTGAGAGCAGCTGTTTTGTCAATTGTAGGAGTCTGGCCCCAGGTAAAACCCCACTTCGGTCAGAGGCTTTGGTGCCCTTGTGTCACCCCGTTGTGTCCTTTTTCTGTTGAGTATGTGTTGACAAACGTGTCCTATCTGCCACCTATAACTGGCCTTCCTTGTTTGACTTTCTGGAAGATGGATGTCTCGTGGCTTTGCTTTTGAATTCCACTTTGACTTAAAGAGAATAAAGGAGCAGAGAAAACAAAGGCTGTTTATAACTTAGCCTTTCCAATTGTTTGACCTGGTAAATAGATAAATAAAAGGGGGGATGGGAAGAAAAGAAAGAAAAAGGGAGCCCAGGCTGAGCCCTCCAGCTGTGGGTCCCTGGGGGCCTGACTGACATCAGCCCAATGACTGTGGGGGGCCAGTGCACCTGTGAGGAGTTAATGAGAAAAATCCAGAAGCCCTGCTCCCACAAGGGCTCTGATTAGGACCCCACAGAGGCAGCACCCACCCCCTCTCCTGGAAGGTTCTAATGACAGGATTAATCTCAGCAGGTCTGGTGTGGGGACACTCCACCTCCTTTGCAGTACTTAAAGGTGGCCTTTCTGCTCACGTTCCTTAGTGCTTTTGGATGTGGAAACTGTTTCTGAATGTCATACTAAAAAGGCATACATAAAAATATAGACGGGGCTGGGGTGTATTTCTGGCAGAGGGGGGGCACATTCAAAAGGAAGTCAGCATGTGTATTGGAGAGTCAGGGGGTGATATTGATCCCACATCTCAGATGTGGAGACTGAGACCCATGAAGTCTCTGAAGGCACACTCTCAGATCAAATCCCCTAGGGAGATATGGCATGGAGTGGGACAAAGCCACTTGTCTAAGGGCAAGTGTGGCATTGGGCAGACCTACCAAAGCCTTTTAGCTTCCCTGCTTTCTTAGTTGTAAGATGGGAATGAGGGTTGTGGCTTCCTGTCAGGGTTGCTGTAAGGTTTAAACATAGACATGTTAAACATACACAGTCAGGTGTGGATGCTTGTAATCTCAGTACTTGGGAGGCTGAGACAGGAGGATCACAGGTTCACAGCCAGCCTCAGCAACTTAGCGAGACCCTCCACAACTTGTGAGACTCTGTTTCAAAACAAAAAATAAAACAGGGCTGGGGGTGTATCTCTGAGGTAGAATGCCTCTGGGTTCAATTTTCAGTGCCACAGAAAATAAAATAAAATAAAAAAATAAAATAAAATAACCATAATATACGCTGTATTTACAGAAAGGTCTGGCCCAAGGCAGCCCTAAGGAAGCATTAGATTTCGTAATTTTTATGGCTTGCTTTGCCATTCTTCTTTCCCTGCTCAGACTCCAGACTCCTCAGGACTGTTCTGGGAGGTGGGTGGATGGCTGGTCTGATACCATTCACTTTAGCCCCAGAAAGTCATCCTGAGCATCTATTTTATGCCAGGAGCTCTGGTAGACAGTAGCTGAGCCCATGTGAGAAGGAGGTCTTTGGAGAGAGTTGCAGGTTGGGAGTCAGAGAACATCTTTTTTTTTTTTTTTTTTTTTTTTTAATGGTGCTGGGGATTGAATCTAGGGGCATTGTTGTAACTCTGAGATACACTCCCAGTCCCTTGTTTTATTTATTTGGAAACAGGGTCCTGAGAGCCTCGTTAAGTTGCTGAGGCTAGCTTCGGACCTGTGATCCTCCTGTCTCAGTCTCCCAAGTACTGGGACTACAGGCATGTACCACCACACCCAGCTCGGAGGACAACTTTAAGAGGCAGGTCTTCCTCCTGTCTACCACACCACCTCCACAAGCTGCCTCATCCTCGAGAATCTCTGTTGGATGAAAAGGATGGTAACTACCCTGCCTTCCTCATGACTCTAGCAAGGACAAAGTGATGTAAGTATACTTAGTGAGAATTTGTTTTAAAATAAAAAGGGCTGGGGTATAACTCAGAGGTAGAATGCTCCTAGGTTTGATCCCACGTACGGAAAAAGAAAAAAGAAAGAAGGAAGGAAGAAAGATTGGTTTCTGCTAAGGTGATGTAACAGAGGGAATAAAGTGTCCATCTGAATGAGCCCTGATTGCAATGACCCCCCCCCACTCCCACCCCCCATGTGGGCTGAGTATTAACACTGCTGAGGGCAGGCAATGGGGAAATCCTTGGAGAACCTCTGGGTACCCAGGCAGTGGCCAGCGGTCAGGAGAGCTTGGGCTTGGATTCCAACCAGCCCTACTACATAATAGTAATGTGACCTTGTGAAGGCTACGTAGCCTGATCTATAAAGGTGGGATCATAATAGATGCCTCATTGGATGGTTGTAAGGAGTAGATGGAATAGCATATGTGAAGCGATCACAACATTGCTTTTGAAGTACAAATTTTCTGAGTAGTCAAAGTGAGATCTACATGTGGCCTAGTCTTCCAAACTCAGTTTCCATTTGTTATCCACCAACAGTCTTGGCTGCATTTCAACTGTGTTACTCCATATTTTCACAATGTTTCCCTGAGATGTTTCTGTCTTATCCCTTTATTCCTATTGTTCCCTCTGTTTGGAATAACCTCCCACTGAAATGATGCTCAGGAGGCCTCTCTTGAATACAGTCAACAATTCCTCTGCCTGCTGGAGTCACAACTTTTAAGACTGATCTGAGCTTACAAGGTTCACCTACAACATCATTGTGTTCATAAAATCTCTAACTAGATAAGCTCTCTCTTCTTATCCACTGGTGTTCATGCCCTTTCTTTATTCTTCTAGACTTATGCTTTTCTCTGTAAACCCCTTATTCATTCCTACTCCTATATGATTGAAAGTTCTTTGAGGATAAGGACTTAATTCTATTTCCTTTCCCATGCTGTGTACATGGTAATCTCTCAGGAAATAGTGGAATTGAGCATCAAGTAGCCATTCTGTAAACAAGGGTACTACCTCTTCAGTTTACAATTATTGCTTTTAAATATTTCTGGGTTGTGTGGACCTTACCAACAGTAATGATTTCCTGTGGTCATCAACGAGAACCAGTATAAAGCATTATTTGAATAAGCGGCCAGACCAAAAGGCCAGCACATTTTAGATAGCTTTAAACTTGCAGTGATTCTTACTCTATCTGTACTACCTGGAAGCCATACTGTGATTGCTTGCGAGTTCATTACAATGGCCATTCCTTACACATTGATCATTCAAGAAAGTCACATAGGATCTTGTCTTAGATCTAGGAAGGCCAAACATGAATTTCTCAAACCTGTCCAACCAATCTCTATTTAGGGGGAAAAAAGATAGCGGTTAGGTCGTTTGTTCAAACAATTTGATTAGTGAACACACATTTTATAGTACCTGAAAGGTTTTTGAAAAGAAGTTCCTGTCTTATCACTAGGGACTGAATTCCTGAACCTGTAAAGTAAACTAGATAGCATGTCTTTCTACTCCTCCTATATTTTATATATACCTGTTTCCAGATGTGTTTTCAGGATGCATTTAGGGAGACTGTAATGAAAAGGTATTTTTTGGTATAGTATGGAGGCTGAGTCTCTTGACAATGATTTAGAGGAGAAAGGAATAAAATCTATTTTACATCAACTGAATGCCTCTAATTGGGTTTTGAAGGCCAAACAATTCCCTTCAATACAGCTAGGGCTTTGGGTAGCCCCAAACCAATTAACTCAAATTATATAATTTTCCTCCCACCCCTACCCCCAAAGCTTGACTTGCTTATTTAGTAAAGAGGAGGATTAGTGTGAGCACTAAGAAGCCATTCTCTGGCTGCCTGGCACAATATGTGAACTCAGTTCTGGGCCAGCCAGAAGTATCCTGGCTAGGAAGAAAGAAAAAAAGGAATATAAAGTCAAGCCGTCTCCTTGGTTCAACTCTCCTCTGTCCTGGGATACAATGGAATCTAGCATAAATATATTACTGGATTACCAGGGGACAGAAAACATCCTAGCCTTTAAATGGAAACAAGGAATCCTTAACCCTCTTAAATCTTTAAAACTGTGCAGGAGCTCATTAAGTCAACCAAGTCACAAGATGATCAGAGAAGAAAAGTTATGGAGGAATCTGGACAGGTGTGCGTGTGTGTGTGTGTGTGTTGTGTATTTAAAAGAGCAAGAGTTACACTGAGTAGATTTCATCTTCTTTTCCTCTTTCCAAATGATTTTGTAAGGCTGTAATGAGTATTAGACAAATGATAAACTATGTAATAATTCTAAGGGTATATTTTTCAAATTAAACACACACACACACACACACACACACACACACACACACACATTTTAAAAATGGAATAATCCAAGCATGGTGGCACACTCCTATAATCCCAGTACTTGGGAGGCTGAGATAGGAGAATTTCAGGTTTGAGACCAGCTTGAGCAACTTAGTGAGACCCTGTTTAAAAACAATTTGTAAAAGGGGTGGGGGTAGGGGTGTCGCTTGGAGGTAGAGTGTCCCTGAGTTAAATCCTCAGTGCCAAAAAAAAGTGGAATAATACTCTGTATTACAATAATATCATAAAAATGTTGAGGAAACTAACAGATTAATATTTTTCTGTTTTGTATAGGATACTGTACTTTGTGATCCTTGTAATGAAATGTATTTCCTTTGATGGTTGTAAAATGTAAATGAATTTAAAATAGTTTAGTTTTGATAAGAAAGGGTATTGACAGTATCCTGAGATTGGCAGTTCTCTTCAGGGAAGTCCTTTCTCATATTTATTGGCATGTAGAATCCCAGCTTCTAAGTGCTGACCTTTGAGGAACCAAAAGGAGAAAGCAAAAAGTAGACACCCCTGAATGTCTTTCTTGCTGTCTAAGCATATAAAATATTGCACTGAACTTTCCGTGGCATTTTCTCACACATTCCTTTCTGAGGAGATACTGCCCTGGATACTGTTGACTCCGTCCACTGTTAGAATTTAATGGTTTTGGGTAACAGGCTTCCCTGGTATTGCAGGTCTTAGAAGTTACCTTCCAAGTTTAACTCTTTGTTCATAGGTCTGTCAAAAGGAAATTTCATAAAAGTAAAATTCTCCAGGAAGCTACGGGTTGATTTCCTGCAGCTCTCCTGGGTGAAATAGCATTTGTCTTCTTTTGATGACTCCGTCTCTCTGGGATTTCCCAAGATTTGTTCATTGGTTCCATTCAGAAGCTAGACTTAGAGCTAGAAAATCATGTATCTTGGCACTTTGGGCCTTCGTGCTAAGGACAAAGGCATGGACCTTTTCTGTTGGTAGCTTCTGTCTTTGAGGAGGAAAGTTCTCAAATTCAGTGGCCACAGGCCCAGGAAAGATATTCAGGTAATTCAAGTTTAAATCCTGAGAAGGCCATTAACAACTATTTGGCCTACTACATCACTTAAAAGATGGGGGCTGGGTGTGGTGGCCCATGCCTATGATACCAGTACTTGGGAGGCTGAGAAAGGAAGATTGCAAGCTCAAGACCAGCTTTAGCAACTTCGGGAAACTGTGTTTCAAAATAAAAAATAAAAAAGGACTAGGAATGTAGCTCAGAGGTGGAATGTTGTTGGGTTCAATCCCTAGTACCCCAACCTATAGATAAATACAGACATTCATACATGCATACATACATACATACATACTACATACATAACAAGTATGTGTATGTATGTGTGTGTTAGATGGAGCCATGGCAGCCCAGGAAATAAGGGAATTTGTTCAAGGTTATATGATGACCTAGTGGTACAGCCTGACCAAAACCTGTTTCTCCTGACGCAATTGAGGAACAATCCAAGGCTATCAATGCTAATCACAGTGGGGTGTTTGTTTGTTTTTGTGGTGCTGGGGGTTGAACTGAGGGATGCTCTACCACTGAACTACATTCCCAGTCCTTTATATTTTATGTTTTATTTTGAGACAGGGCCTCCGACTTGTGATCCTTCTGCTTCAGCCTCCCAAGTTGCTAAGATCATAGGCACACACCACCATGGCTGGCTGCTGATCACATCTTAATAATGGAAACATGTCACATTCTTCTGACTTTATAGATTATGAATGGCTGGGGAACCCCGTGACTTACAGGTTGAAGTTTCACTCTGCTGCCCCAGGCAGGACAGATTTGGCATCTGTGGTCCAGGCTTGGAGGTGGAAACCAAGACAGGGCCTTAATGTTGCTCTCTCCACTGGATATAAATTTGTGAGATGTGTTAATTAACATACCATTAACTAACTAGTAATGAACCTACTATTGCTGCTTCTGTGTCTGAATTTCAGCTGGGACTTTGCTTTGGGACTCTTCACCAAAATCAAAGCGCCACTGTGGTTTATTTTGAAAGTATCTTGAAAAGGATAATGTTTGACCACTCCTCTCCTTGGCTTTACCTCCATGTGCTGTGTGTAATGATCCAGAGAGAATCAATTGGACACTGCATTTTAAAGATAAGGGTTGGGATTCTACTTCTGGGTAACCTGGTGACCCCAATCAATCTCTGTCTTACAAACCCTCTGAAGATTTGATGCTCTGGTTCTCAATTAAGTCCAGGCTTCCAAGGATGGCAACAGATGTTGCAATCCAAACACCTTTATTAACTATTTATCTTCAGATGTGTATCAACGACCTCTCAGCCAACAGAAACAACGGACTGCTCCTTAAATGGAAAATTGTACTCTTTCATCTTCAAGCTATTTGGCCCTGTTATCTCTTTGAGAAGAAATAAAGAGATATATTAAGAAAGTAGCTGGCAATACTTAATTGCTTTAAATTTTTTCCTTTTCTAAAAATAGTTGTTATCTAATCAGTGAAAATACTGCTTTTAAGTTGCATGTCCCACCATACAAAACATCAGATGGTATTTAGGGTAAGCAGATAACAGAAGGGGAGATATCAATGTTTGATTACCTGTTTTTTTTTTCTTATAAAACTTGTTAATTGTATTTCATTTGCCAGACTTCCCTATCAAACCAGAGCTTCAAGACCATAAAGAATAATTCTTGCCACCTACCTGCTTTACAAGAATGTCATGAAGATTATAAATGATGGTGAAGTAATTTAAGCCCTGAGAATGAAACACAAGGCCAAAATATTTTCAGCAGGACCCTGTGTAATCCTTCATAATTGAACTCATCAAGGTTTTGTTTTACAGCTGAGCTCTTGCCTGGAGTTTATTGAGGTTATTCCATGGAGAGGAAAATAAACTATTGTGGAGTCAAGGAGGTTTCTTCTTCCTCAATCTAACACGAAGGCTCAACTTGCTAAATTCCCCATACACAGGTAGGTGGAGTGGGCTTTAAGGAAGGAGAAACTCACAGGGACATAATGAAGTATAAGCTTCTAAATGTTCTCGCTGCCATTTATCTTGATAAAATTTGCAAAACTCAGATATTTTAAACTACAATACCATCATATTTCCCCAGACTGAGTGGGGTTAAAGTGGCCTGGGAACTACTGGGCACTGTAGCTAAGGGGACCTTAAGTTGGGACACTTTAGTTGGGACATGATGTGATATATTTGTGTGGTTTGCTGTCCCTTCTGTAGTCAACTAAACTGTGGCTACCTAGCCTTTCTGATGTGCAAATGATGCCCAGGAATGCTGCACTCACTGTGCCAACCTTGGCTACTGTCATGGCTCAGAGCTGCAAACCGGGATTCTATCAAGAATTAAACTGAGCCAGGTATGGCGGCATATACCTGTAATCCCAGTACTTGGAAAACTAAGGCAAGAGGATCACAGGTTCACAGCCAGCCTCAGCATCTCAGCGAGGCCCTCAGCAATTTAGAGAGATCTTGTTTCAAAAATAAATAAATAAATAAATAAATAAATAAATAAATAAATAAATAAATAAAATAGGGCTGGGTGTGTAGCTCAGAGGTGGAATGCCCCAGGTTCAATCCCCAGTAACACACCACACACACACAAACACACACACACACACACACACACACACACACACACACGAAGAATTACATTGAACATCGGAGGTCTGTGGACAATGGGGGTAGCTGGGAGTGGGGATGGTAAGCAGGGTTTGCAAAGGCTGGAGCTAGAAGCCAGCCTGTGAAAGATGTCTCTAGTTACCATATGCATATGATTGTAAATAGAAGAGTCTATTCAATGCCCGGTCCAAGGAAAGTTCTTTGTCAGGATCATACTTAAGGGTTTTTATCATTACAAACATACCTTTTAACTGGGAATTGTGTGAAAAAACTTCATCAGAATTCCTGTTTTATAGATACAGACTTGGAGTGCTACAAAAAAGTGATTACATTTAGTGAGAAATCATGAGTTTTAGGCATTCCAGTTTTCAATAATGAAACAAATTCCAGCTGATCCTACTAAAAATGATTAAATTATCATTGCATTATATCTATTGAAAATAATATAACAAATAACTGGCATAATAAAAGGCAATCAAATAAGTAGTAAAAATGTATTTAAAAGTATTATACTGGGTATGGTGGCACACGCCTGCAATCCCAGTACTTGGGAAGCTGAGATAGGAGGATCACAGGTTTGAGGTCAACCTTAGCTACTTAGTGAGGCCCTGTTTCAAAACAAACAAAATAGGGCTGGGGGTGTAGCTCAAAGACAGAATGCCCCTGGGTTCGTCCCCAGCCCCCCCCCATCTCTCTCTCACACACACACACACACACATACACACACACACTCACACTTGAAGAGGTACATTAATCAATTAGTTACTAAAAACATTGCTAATTTTTTAATCTTAAGGTGTTTATGGCGTTTGCCAATTTTGTAAATCAGTAAGATATCTATCTTTGTACCTAACTTGATTCCTTGTATTCCGTTTCTCCCCAAAGGCCTACAGAATTGTATGTTTACCTTCACATAGCTTAGATCTGTCCCTGGGTGGAGGTGAAGACATCAGGCAGGAAAGCTTAATCCTCCATTAAAGCTTATTTGATTCAGATGGGAGCTTGGAGGCCAACTCCATCCAGGCTCCTGGCCTCCCTCCGATCCCTCCCCATGATGTTTAAGGACGGGAAGGCTTTGAAGTGAACCTCTCTGCCTATGATCACACAGCTAAACATGGCGGAAATTGGACCTAAAGGAAATAAGAGAGGGAACCATATGGACATCTGGGGCTTTCTATGAAGAGGGAAGAGTGACTTCTAAGTGGGGCGTGTGCACGGCATCTTGGGGGAGCACTGGAAAGCCAGTGTGCTCTGGTGGGCTGAACGGAGAGAAGAAAGAAGGCACCAGCAGAAGCGGTCAGAGAGAGAGAGTGGGCAGGACCTCATTCTCTGGGAGATGGGAGCCATCGGAGCTTAGGAGCTTTGAACGATAAGACCTGATCGACATTTAAAACCGGAAAGCCTGTTGCTGCATGGAATGAGGGAAGAGACAGGACAGGAGGCTTTTGCAGTAATCCCAGGGTGTCTCAGGGCAGGGGCCAGAGGAGAAGGTAGTCACATTCACCTCCTATATGAGGCATGAAGTGGCAGGTGCCTCAAAAGGGGTATTGGAAGGTGGTGCTGCTGGAAAGAATAAGCTGGACACTATCAAGCAGAGATGACACTTTTCTAGAGGAAGCAGTGTGACCAAAGATACTCGTGAGAAAAACAAAAGCTGTGTTCATGGGAACAGTGAAATGCCTGGGAGTGGGGAGGTGGTGCCCTTAGTTGAATTATTCAGCCTTCCCATCCCTCCGAGATACAGGATGGTCTACCTGGGAGAGGTCTTGCAATGAGAGGGCACCTGAGTGGTACTTTAGAGACTCATCATGAGTGATATCTCTCACTGCTATGAATGCCATTTTTATTAAAGCCAAAAGGTTCAACGAAGCTGAAACATCACAATGTGTGGCTAGATCCATAGGAAGTTGACCGACAATGAAGAGCCTTGGATGCCATGCTGGAGAGACAAAGGAGAAGGACCACTGCCCAATCTCCTCCAGGAGAGCTCCCCAGACTGCTAGCTTGGAAGAGTCCTTACAAGTGCTTATTGAAAATCACTCTGAACTCTATTATGATGTGAGACTACAATGCACTAATTGTGTGTGTGTGTGTGTGTGTGTGTGTGTGTGTGTGTGTGTGTGAAATGAAAAAGAAAATGAGGTTCTCTGAACTGGGTATGGTGGTACATGCCTGTAACCTTAGTACTTGGGAGGCTGAGATAGGAGAATTGCAGGTTCAAGGTCAGTTTCAGCAATTTAGTAAGAACCTTAGCAACTTAGCAAGATACTGTTTCAAAATTTAAAAAAATAATAAAACTGGGAGTGTAGTCAAATAATAATAATAATAATAATAATAATAATAATAATAATAATAATAAAGAAAATGGGGTCTTCTAGCCCCTACTTTGGCACCAGGCCCAGGGAACTGAATTTCAGAAATTCTTTCAGGACAAGGTAATTCTTATCCTGGAACTGCTTAAGAAGTTGTTACTATTACTATTATTCACTTGGGGATTGAAGTGGGCACTGTCTCCCGCTGCTGAGTCATAGACAGACTCATCTGCTGAAGCAGCCATCTGCTCAGTGCTCCCAGTTCTCCTCACACAGCCAATGAGGACAGCAGAAGCAGATGGAGCTGAGAGCTGGTAGAAGGAGAAACTACATGGCCCAGGATGGGAGGAGAGCTCTGGGGACCTTTAGGAGGCTAGCCTTCCTCAGGTGAGGCTGTGCAAGGCAGTGGCTGGTCCAGCTCCAGTGCCCCTAGTCACTGTGTATGTCCCTGGGTGATCTATGCCATCTCTCTGAGCTGCAACTTCCTCTTCTGCTTAGGAAAAAAAAAGTCAAGAGGGCCCAAGTTGGGCAAACTCTAAAGTCCCTTCCAGCTCCAAGTTTATCTGTTTATCAAACAGTCTAATCTTTGCAAAGGCACTTGTAACGGCTACAGCCTGGAGACAGTCTTTGCAAACTTTGCTGCCAGACTCAAGGCTTTGGGGGTTACGCAGAGGGCACTGAACACCACACCATCAAGATAAGAGAAGGAACACCTCCAAGGGGCTTTCCCTCCCTGCTCACATGCATCTCTGCACGTGCAGATCTGAGAGCGCCTGGGGACTTGTCTGCTTTAACTCTTACTGCACCACAGTGTCTGGGGAAGCAGAAGTGGGTATAGTTAGGTGCTGCGATCTGACTTCCTGGTGCTGGGAGAGGGCTCAGCCCTTTCTTTGCCTGAAACAAATGAATTGGATTTTAGAGCCCTCTGATGGGAAGCCTTGTGATTCTGTGGTGTGAAGAGCAAGGAAAGACCTTTGATTTTGAACACATCACTTATACACTCTACGACTCAGTTTCTTTATTACAAAAATATTGGTTCCGTATAGGAAGATGCTTTTGTTTTTCAATTGGTATCAAATTCTGATTCCATAACTTTAACTGCATCTCTTTCTTTTCCCCTACCTAGATATGATATAGTCTGATTTTTAAAAGACTAATTTAAAAATAATAGTTTGAGCCAGTCATGGTGACTTGTACCTGTAGACCTAGCTGCTTAGGAGTCAGGAGGATCCCCTGAGCCTAGGAGTTTGAGGCCAGCCTGGACAACATAGAAAGACCCTATCAAAAAAAAAAAAAAAAAACGTTGGCCGGGCGTGGTGGCGCACGCTTGTAATCCCAGCATTCGTGAGGCTGAGATCGGAGGATCCGGGTTCGAGGCCAGCCTCAGCTACTTAGTGAGGCACTCCGCAACTTAGTGAGACTCAGTTTCAAAATAAAGAATAAAAAATAGGGCTGGGGGTGTAGCTCAGAGGTAGAATGCCCCTGAGTTCAATCCCTAGTACCGCAAAAAAAAGGAGAAAGTTCCATCCTAAGCAGTTTGCTTTCTATTAATCTTATCTCTGTTAAAGGCATCTTTTTGTTTTGAGGCAAGGAGTGCTAACAGGGACCTCAGCAAGGGTATCTCTGCTTGGTGGTTCACATATATCTCTAAACACAGATCTGAAAGATCTGATTTAAACTTCATGTGGCTCATTAGGTTTTAAACTGAGTTTGTTCATGAAATCGCCATCTACATATTCATAATAATTTCTTGATATATTTTTAAAAGCAAGAGAGGGGAAACATTTAGGTCACAATCACTTGCTAATTTATTTTCTCATTTCCAGATACAAGGGTGTGTGGATCATAATTTGCAACAGAGGAAAAAAAAAAAAAAACATGTAAAATCTCAGGAAAACAGGAGGAGGGGCCTCTGCAGGGAGACGTTTGTGAAAACATTGTCCACTAATGAAGAAAAGGGCTGAAAGAGTGAAGGTAGATGAGAGTCAGTTCCAGGACTCAGATGGCCCCTGGCCCCTCTCCTGCTTGGCAGACAGCTCCAGCACCGTTTCTAACACTTGTATTTTCTTCCTCCTTGTGGAGCCTCTGGATCTGAGGAAGGCAGTGCCTCACAGAACAGGCTCTGCCATGTGATTATCTTCCTTCTCTACAGCTGCCTGCCCTGGGGGCTCTCAGGGGAGCCTCACCCTCACAGGGGGTCTTCTTTAGGAGGGAGGGCCTGAATGCCCCTTCTGCATCCTCCTCCACAGCGCACTGGGTCCTCAACAGAGCTGCCTTCCCTGTGTAGGGTTGAGGGGGGCTCCCTGGAATCCCCCCTTAGCAACCGAGGCTCACAGAGGTGGAGGTGGGGGGCTGAGCACCAGAGGTCAGTGGAACTTAAATGTCTGAGGAGTAGCTTAAAGTGATGTCATGTGAGAGTGTCAACGTGCAGTTTCTGTTTGACTGCAGGGAAGTTCTGTGACAAATATTTATTGAGGCTCCTAAAGCCCATTGCTCAAGTGTACTTCCCAGCTTAAAGAGGAGAAAGATATGTGGTCCAGTCCCCTGGGGCATCTGGGATCTGACACATCCTCCCCAGCGCCCTGAGACCCGGGGCTTCCTTCTCTGCTTGGGGGGGGGGGGGAGGCATACTAGGAAAAGGAGCCGGAGGGCCAAGGGGGCTGAGGGCAGCAGCTGTGGCTTCCCCCAGGGACTTGAACGAGCAGCCAGCTGGCACCTGCTCTGCCCTTCTTGATGGCCCTATTTCTCTGCCCCTTTTGCCCGCTGAGTTCTTCTGCTTTTCATACCACACCTCCATCTGGTTTTTTGGTCCAATACCTCCCATTTTTCCCTGCACCAACCCTCGAAGCACACATGCACATGCTCACTGGACCCAGCCCCAGGCCCTTTCCTCTTTACATACTCTGTCCCCTCCCCCTCTTGCAGGCATTACTCTACTTCAAGCAGTTCAGGAGGCTCCCTTCTCCCCAAGTCGCCTTTAAACCAACCTGGCTGGCTGTGCTTCCACAGGTTGGGCCCAGACCCTGGCTGGGGGAGGTTCTGGCCATGGCTCCAGGGTTCCTGGATGGATGCTGTCACGGCAGCAGCTGGGCATTCCAAAGGCTTCCTAACTGGTCTGGCCCACTAGGTCCACCATTCTTTATTCCATTAGCAATAGAAAAGGACTGAGAGCCGGTGGGGGGGGGGGGGATCTGCTGGGGACAGGATGATCTCTGTGGACCATGAGAGGGACCACAGGGGGCTGAAGTGCTTCTGTGTGGTTGAGGGGTTGGTTGGAGCCCAGTGAGTGGTGGAGAACGGGCGCTGAGAGATGGGAGCATGCAGGTTGAATCTTCTATTACAGAAGGAAAATGTTTTAGCAGAGGTAGCCAAAGCCAGAATGGGCTGCGTCTTATCTCAGCCAGCAGTGTGCCTGATAGGTCTGTGGGCAATGTCTACCCACTGGGGAGATTGGAAGCGCTTAAATCCCTTCCTGACTCACTTGCCTATTGCATACAATAAACCTCCCCAAACCTACTGGCTCAACATAACAAGGACTCTTTTCTCACAACTCTATTAGCTTAGCTCAGCTGGGTAGCTCTGCTGGTCTTGCTGGAGTCATTCATGTGGCTGCAGCCACTTGGCAGCTTGGATGGCACTGGGGGAAGGAAGACCACTCACTCTTGTGTTTGGGGCCTCAGTGCTGGCTGTCCGCTGGACCTCCCTTTCTGTGGGCTCTTAACATTCAGTCTTCTAGTCAGGTCTACTGATGGGGCAGTGGAGTGTTGCAAGAGAGGGGAGGAGACTGCAAGGCTTCTTGAAGCTAGGATGTAGAACACAGATGACATTGCTTCTGTCCCCATGCTGCTGGTCAAAACAAGGCCAGCCCAGACTCAGAAACAGGGCAATGGATTCCACCACTGGCTGGGAGGAACTGCCAAGCACTTGTGATTATATTAACCCACTATGTTCCCAACTTCCATTGGTTGTTAGACTTTGTGTGTTCCCTTCAGATTCCATGAGCCTGTGCAAGGCTAGCTGGTGATCTCTATACCAGTGACGAATACTCCAGCTGACCGGGTTGCCCACCACACAGCAATTCCTCTCTCCCTCTTTTTGGGGAAGTGCTTGCTCCATCTCCCCATTGTCACATGCTTTAGGGGAAATTGGCCTCCCTCCAGCTTCATTAGGAGGGCTAATAAGCAGAATGGATCACAGACTGGCCCAGGAATACAGGCCTACAGTCATAATCTCATGGCATTATCTTGCCCATAGAGTTGGTTGCAGAATGGCATGCAATCTAATGCAGACCAATGAGGCATAAGAGGAAGCTTTCTAGAGACTTCTGGAAAAGAAGTTTTCTCATTCTTAAGAAAGAACCATTGGAAAGAACAGTTTCTCTTCTTCTGAGTATGTAGAAGTAAGGACTGGACCTTTGCCTATTTGTTTCCCAAATAAGGATGAAGCCATCAAAGGGAGGAAGACAAAGCCAAGAGGACCACAGAGAAGTGAAGCTGGCACCCTGCTCACTCCATGCCTGAGTGCTGCTCTACCTCTGGACTTGATTCAGTTCAATGAGCCAATAACTGCTTTTTATTGGTTAAACTGGTTTTAACCAGGCTTTCTCTTACTTGTAGATGCAAGAGTTATATTTGACCCAGGGCTTTAAGTTGTTAGATGACAAATCAAATAAGTATTAATAGGTTGCAAAGCAGATAATGACTTTTAAAAAGGATAATCAGTAGTGTATTTTTGTTTTCCTTTCTTAAAAAGTGATGGGAGGGAAGATCCTTTATGTCATAATGAACTAGGAACATCCTCAGACATCACTTATTCAACCACCTCACTGGGAAGATGAGGAAAACAAAAGCCAGACACTCGAGCAGAAACGTGACTCAGCTGTCACAGCTCTCAGGTGACCACTGTGTAACACTGTCTCCACCTGCACTCACAACAGTGTGATTGTTCACATACCTAAAGCACAAGAACCACCGTGAGATTCATACTCTAGGCCAGGTAGGGTGGTACACACCTGTAATCCCAGTACTTGGGAGGATAAGACAGGAAGATTGCAGGTTCAAGGCCAGTCTCAGCAACTCAGCAAGACCCTGTTTCAAAATAAAAAATAAAAAGGGCTAGGAATTTAGCTCAGAGGTAGAACACCCCTGGGTTCAATCCCCAGTACCACCACCACCACCAAACACACACACACACACACACACACACACCAAAACACACAAACAAAGTAAACCTCTAGACAACCATGTTGGAAATCTGTTTGGCAATTTCTTTAAAAATTTAACCTACACCTAGTCTATGATCCAACAATTTCATTCCTTGGTGTTTGCTTGAGAGAAGAGAAATCATGTCTTCCTAATGAATTACATAGAAATTTTCATAGTGGCCTTATTCATAAGGGCTAAAAACTGGATATATCACAGATGTCCAACAACAGATGAATGAACTATAGTATCCACACAATGAGATAGTACTCAGAAAGGAGGAGAGAATCATGAGCTCCTGTGACCTGCAACAGCACACCTAGATCTCAAAAAGAGTGACGAAGCCAGACACGAAAGAGGACACATCCTATGACTCCATTTCTATAAAGTTCTGGACTAGCAAATCCAATCTGGAGGACAGAAATCAGATCTGACCAGCAAGGGGCATGGGAAACATTTCTGGGGCAATAGAAATGTTCTGGTCCCAATGAGGGTATGGTGCAGGTTTGATAAATGAATACTCTTAAGATCTGAGTGTTGTGCTGAATGTAAATTATACCTTAAATTAATTTTTCAAAAGTGAATTTCTAGTCACAGGCAGGAAAATACAATACAGTGCTCTGTCTAGCCAGGAGAGTTAGGTTGCTAGAATGAGTTTGCAGGGGTGTGTGACCTGGATCCAGGACTTGGAAAACTGTGTATTGCCGCTTGTGCTAAAGGCTGGGCTCAGCCAGCTTCCTGCATTTTCTGCCAGAGCCAGAGCTGAGCTGTCAGGATGGGCCCAACCACAGCTGCTGTAATAGCAGGTTGGGGCAGCCATTTCCTCCCGGCCCTGCAGCCACATCACAGGGAGCAACCATACTCTCTGGCCTGCTTCCCTTTACCACTGACCGCCTCATGGAGTTCACCAAAGAGCCTTCCCATTCCTCACCCTCAGATACCCTTCCGGAACCTTCCTGGGTCCAGGCTGCACATTACACCACCCAAGCTTCATGGGCAATAAACTCTGGCTTTCAAACATTCAAGGACTACTCCGCTGGGTCATTCTAGCAATCTTTTCTATAACTTTTTAAAAAACTGCCATTTGGATTTTCTTCCTATTCCCTGTCTGTCAAATTAGGGTCCCTTCAGAGGCCAACATCTGGCATACATTGCAAGATGGGCGATCTTCTGGAACAACGTTTGCTAAGAACCGGGGAACTTCTTTGGTTCACATTATTCATCTGTTCAAATTATATCATGTTCTCTCGCTGATTTCCCCACTGACATACATCTTTCAACATGCTAAGACTGTCTTATTTAAGTTGTCTTATTTAAGTCCAATACTGGCATCAGGGGCCTTAAGCTGCCTGGTGAATATGTGATCTATTGTTTTGTTTTGTTGTTCTCTTTTACTCTCCTATTTACAGAAATCTATAAATCACAAGTAAGCCCTTTAACAAGCATTGAATGGATAAATGGACCAGCCTTTCCCCTATCATGATGTTTATATTTTCAATGTAAAATGAAATCTCTAAGACACTACGCATATGGCACGCAGCTGAAGTCCAGTTGTCTGAATCCAGGGCTACAGTGGGTTTGGGGAGGTTTCAGCCGACTCAGCACACGCAGCTTGGGCATGCGTGCCTGACATGGAGAGGACCTGTGTCCCCGAGCTTGCATTCTCTGCTTCTTCTGCAGGATTTATTGTGCCTTCTTAGAACTGAGCCATGGTAGACAAACTGCCAGGCCATTAGTGCCTCTTGGAAGGAAATCTGGGAAACAACTGGGGAGGCCAGACAGGCATAGTGGATGGTAATCTGGGATAATTTGGCATATTAAGTCCCTCCCTCCCTCCCTTCCTTCTTCCTTCCCTTCCTTCCTTCCTTCCTTCCTTCCTTCCTTCCTTCCTTCCTTCCTTCCTTCCTTCCCTCCCTCCCTCGCTTCCTTCTTTTCTTCCCTCATTTCCTCCTTTCCTTCTTTCTTCCTGAGCAATTCCTACTGTCTGGCCTACATGCTCCAGACCTTTCAGTGGCAATAAATTCCTTTCACACTTCTAGCTGTTTCAAAGTCAATTTAGAAGGTGAGTGTGCCTAGCCTTCTGTCTAGACACAATTTCAGTGGGCAGAGCTGGGCCTGCCTGCGAATCTCTCATGAGCCCACCTGGGCCCATCTGCTGCTGTCATAAATCTACAGGGAGCCCAATGTGACTGCCCAAGGGAGAGTTTTCAAGCCTCCATGGCTACCAGCTGTTCCAAGCTCCTCTGCCAGGCGTGTGAAGTGCTGAATCAGCAAAAATGGGGTGCCTCTAGAAGAGATGAGAAGAAATGTGAATTTAAAAACAGAGAACAACCCCACCACAAAACAAATGTTGAACAAAAGGTTAATTCCACGGATAAACAGCTCTCGGTGGCGCTTGACCGAGCGTCTGGTTCCCATTTCATTGTGCCATTCAGCCAGATGTTCCCCTCTATTAATACACTCGGCTAAGGCGGAGATGAAATGCAAAACCAGGAAGCTGCAAGGGTTGCTGGCAACACGATGTGGCAACATGCTGGGACAGAGACATCTCTGGAAGTCTGCATGGGGTGCATGTTCCCAGAAAGTTACCACTATAAGGGGCTTGGGATAAGCTAGTTGAGTCTCATGAAATCTTGTTCTGTCTGATATGTCTTTGTGTGTGTGTGTGTGTGTGTGTGTGTGTGTGTGTGTGTGTGTGTGTGTGTTACTAGGAATTGAACCCAGGGGCATTATACCTCTGAGCTACACCCCTAGTTCCCCCTCCATCTCTTTTAATCTTTCGTTTTTAAACAGGGTCTTGCTAAATTGCTGAGGGTCTTGGTAAGTTGCTGAGGCTGGCCTCGAACCTGTGATCCTCCTGTCTCAGCCTGCCACGTGCTGGGATTACAGGTGTGTGCCACCATGCCTGGCTCTGATGCTTCTTAATGTGAATGTGAGTAGAAGAAGAAGGACTATCTCGTTCGCCATCTGTTTTGTGCATTAGTATAATGTAAAAGATGGATGTGAAGGTAATTCTCCAAGTTTCCTGGTCTGGGAATGCCAGCCCCTGTCTCTGATAGCCTCTTCCTTTGTATAAGTTGCTCTCATAGATCAGTCAATTATTTTCCTTGTATTCATATGCACTAAGAATATGCCTCCCCATACACTAGGCATTGATCTTATCCTATTTTAGAAAGTGACATGGACCCCTGGGTTCCCACAGGGCAAGGACCAAGACTTATTCATCTTTGTATATTCTATCAGCTAGGAAATATATGTGCATGCATGAATCATCGAGAGAGTTTCTTCCCCTCTGTCCCAGAGATACAAGGCCTTGTCTGGTCATATTGGAACCCTGGAAGGTGAAGAGCCTGGCAGGGATACTTTCCAGGCAGGCAGAAAGAACAAAGGCCCCTGGCTCTGGAGGTATTTTCCATCATGTTGAGAACTGTGTCCAATCTCATTGTAGGAAGCAGCAGGTAGCTGTGAAAGGCGCTGAGGCCCCATTGTGGGCCCCTTGGCTGCAGGTGAAAGGTCAGTTCACAGGCAAGACTCTGACCCTTAACTTTTTTGTTGAGAGTGTCACAAGGTAAATTAATCAGATTTATGGCATTAAGCTCTGCCAATATCTTTATCCTCTCAGTTCTCTCTCTCTCTCTCTTTTTTTTTTTCCTCCAGCAAAACTCTCTCTAGTGGCTGGGCAGGGGTCTCCCTTCTGATAAAGGGAGAAAAGAGTTTTTTATTTTCTCCTTCATAGTTTTTACTATAAAGTGTAAAGTTGGACACATATAGAGCCAGCACAACTCTTCCTTCCAACTAGGGCTCTCTGCAAGTTCAAGTGAACTTTCCTGGCACTCAATCAAATGCCCCTTAGCTTGGGGGCAACGTAGAAGCCAGAGTTGGCTGGTGCTGCTGGGATTCTTGATTTCTCAGCACAGTCCTCTTTGTTGACCAGAGCAAGTGAAGCTCTTTAAAGAGTGTTGCTAACCTGGATATAGGATTAGGTCCCATCTGAATGTGGCCCAGGGCAGCACTGGTGCCAGGGCAGGGGTTCAGAGGGGCAGGTGAGCTGGAAGTGAATGAGCAGACAACCCCCCAGTCCTGGAGCCAGAGGCTCAGCCGGCTCCCAGCGGGAGTGGGCTGGAGACTGCTGATGTCGCAGGTGCCTTTCAGGCCTCCTCGCAGGAGAGCACCAACTTCCTGCTGCTAGAAATTTGTCTGCAAATTTTTTCTCATTCAGAAGTGACGGGATCCAGGAGACACTGGCTAGATATGATAACTTGATTAGGGCTTGCACAGGCGACCCAGATGCCTGCATGTTGGCTGCAAGGGAAAGTGTGTCCCTCTAACCTTTCACCAGGGGAGAGCTGACAGGCCACAGCTGGTAGATTTCTTCACTGTAAGCTGAAGGGTGTCAACATTTTAGACTCAGGGCCCTCTATATTGCAGTTGAGTTTTTTATATAGCTCCTTTGCAGAAACTGAAGAATAACAAAGGTTCGTCTTCCCACACCAATTTTCAGCATGAAGATTGGATCATATTGATTCAAAATTTTTTTGCTGAGCATCTACTGTGTACTAAGCTTGTCTTAGGCACTGGAGATACAGCAGTGAGCACTTCAAGCACCATTTCTGCTTTCACAGAGTTTGCAGTCTGGGTGTGGGAGAACAACTGTAATTAAATACAGTCCTCCCTCTGTGCCTATGGGGCATTGGCTCCAGGACTCCAGCAGATACCCAAATCTTCGGATGAGCAAGTCCCTTACACAAATAGCCAGTATTAGCATAAACTTATCTATACCCTTTAGTATACTTAAATTGTCTCTAGATGATTTATAATACCTAATACAACGTGTTTGTAAATAATAGTTGTAATACTGTATTCTTTAGAAACAATCACAAGAAAAAAGTCTGTACATGTTTAGTAGATGCAATTATTGTAGGTCTCACTACACAGTACACAACATGCTGTTGGTTGAATTAGAGACTGTGGAACCCATAGATATGGAGGGCCAACTGTATATAAAATCATAATATGGCTAAAATGACATAAATATTTTTAAAAATCAGGGCCAGAGGATAAAGAAGGATGGTGGGGGAGAGGTGACATTTGGATATACAGGAGCAGTCTCTCTAAGGTGACATGAGGCTGGATACCAGAATGAAGGCAGGGCGGAGCCAAGCTCACATCTGGAACAGAGCATTACTGAAAGAGGGCTCAGCAAGTGCAAGGCCTGAGGAGGGAGCAGACTTACTTTGTTCAAGGAATATTCTTTTATAATTATATTTTACATATGAATGCAACAAATCCCACTTCATGATTATAGTAATAGTGGTAGAATGTTGTGAGTGTTGCCATGAGGATCCAATGAAATAATGCTCATAAGATGCACAGCACAATATCTTTTGTATAATAATGGATTTTGTAATTGTAATTATTATTTATTAAACACTTGAAAACCACAATAACCCTATAAGATAGATGGACAAGGACTATTAGCTCCATCTTGTAAGGCCATCTAAAGTCTATAAAAAGAAAGTGATTCTCCCAAGGTCACACTGCCCGTTAGTGGCAGGTGGAAGCAGCCTGGGTCCCAAAGGCGACCTACAGAGCAGCTGATCTGCATGGGGTTTGTCTGTGCAAGAAGTAAACTTTTACTGTATTAAGCCGCTGAGTTTGGGGGGCCATTTTTAATAGTAGCTTCACATTACTTAACCCAACTGCACAGTGGACTAGCTCTAGGATAACTGTGACAGAGTCCAAGAGACCAAACTGTACCCCTCAAATAGCAGGACTCCTGACTTTTGGAGGGGGCACTGCAATACCTACAGAGAAGAGATTAGGAAGCATTGCTTCTTGTTTGTTTGGGCTTTTTTTTTTCACATGTTATTTTGATATTTTGATCATTGGAGATGACTTCTTAATCTGTGTCATTTATAACAGAGGGCATTGGAATGCTGCTAAATCATACTGTTTGGAAACGGATGATATTCAGGGCTAGGTATGAACAAGAGTATCTGGGATGGAAGAAAGAGAAAGTGGAGAATAAGCAAATACAACATTGTAATGCATGGTGTCACTAATCCTCTGTCCCACCCCCAGGGTTTCCACTGGTCTGCACGGTGCTTCCTAATTCCAGCTCCTGCACCCCAGTTTCACTGGACACTGAACTTGCCTGCACTGCTCAGCACCGCTTTCTTCCTACTCGACCATCTGCCTGGGGTGTGTTCTACTTGCTTATCCAGCAAAACCCTGTGTTTCCTTCAAGGCCTTATTGAAGACTACCTCCTCCAGGAAGCCATCTCCATTTCTTGCCCTGCACTTCTATTGTTTACTGGTAACCACACTTTGCCTTCTGCTCCCCTTGTGTATGTGCACTCGCAGCTTCTGCCTGTGTCTACATACCTCTTGAGGCCAGGCCTCTGCCTCCGTGCTCTCCAAACAGGTCAGAGGCAGCGCTTCCATTTGGGAAGAGATAAAATAAAAGGATAATTTTTTTTAAAGCAACTGTTCTATATTAAGATAAGCAATAGGGGAGGACTGTCTTTGGAACGTGTTGGTATCACCACCTTCTACAAACATTGGCACCTTCCCATGCGGGCATCTCCCACGAGCCCCTCATTTGCATGGGCAGAAGGAGGGTGATGGTGTGTTTTGCTACTGCTTTTATGTTGGTGTTCAATCTCCTCGTCTCCCCTCACCCCACCAATTATTGAATGCCTTAAAAAAAAAAGAAAAAAGAAAGAAACCCTACCCCAGCAGATGTGTGTGAGCTGTTTGATCTTGAGGCTGAATAGGAACCAAAGTTTCTGAGACTCAGATTATGGTGCAGAAGAGGGAAAAAAATCTTAACAGGAACTCTGTGAAGGAGAAAGTTTAGCTTTGATCTTACTATTGAATTTTGCTGGTGGGGTGTGTGTTTATATCTATTTCTATTTATCTTTTTAGCTCCGAAATTCTGTGCTGCTGTGTCCGTCTTTTGTAACATTACTGAAGGCAATTTTGTCCAGCCCTGTGCATGTGATTTAAGTCATTTAAGGTAAGAATTTAATTTCTCTGGGAAATAAGGAGAGGCCTGTAACATAATTTATGGATATCTTTTCCTTTAAAGGATTCTAAAATAATTGGGGCCACTTTATCTCAAACCAAATGGAAAAGAGGCCTATTAAAAAGCAGAGAGGCCATGTTCCAGACAAGGAGGTCTGACTTTGCTGTTTAATTCCTCATTTGCACATCTTCCTCACTAAAGAAAACCCAGACTTTAGAAAGTAATGTGACCTTTGCAATTTAGAAAGAGCGAATTACCGTGCATTTATTTATAGTTAAATTCTATTGCAAAGTCTCCCTTGAATGAGGCTTTTTCTGAGAAAATTATATCTTTTTTTTAATAAAAAAGTTAACTTGAAAAATTAAAAAAGGCACCGTCCTCATTACCTAATATAATAATATCAGCATAATAGAAGATTTTCAATTCATGCGACTTGTGGGGGTGTAGATTTTCAGTGGGTTCCTGTGTGACATGGGGACACCTATCACCATCTCACTCCTGGCTTTTCCTCTTGATGTGAGGATTGCTGCAATGTGTGAGACACCCCTCCTTTCCTCACATGCATTTTTCAGTTAATTTATCTGGTCAGGGCCAGGGTTGCAGCTCAGTGGTAGAGTGTTGGCCTAGCATGTGCAAAACACTGGGTTCAAGCCCTAGCACCACAAAGGAGGGGGGGGGGGAAGTATCCATTTGATCAATATTTACTAAACCTACTATATACTAGAAAGTTTGCCTCCCACATTTATATACAAGGCAGGTATTAAAAATAGATGTTAAGTCAGGCATGGTGGTGCACAGTTGTAATCCCAGTACTTAGGAGGCTGAGACAGGAGGATGAAAGGTTTGAAGCCAGCCTCAGCAACTTAGTGTGGCTCTCAGCAACTTAGTGAGACCCTGTTTCCAAATAAAAAAATAGATCTGGGGGTATAGCCCAGAGGTAAAATGCCCCTGGGTTCTATCCTCAATACCACCACCACCACAACAAAATAGATGTTTATCTGCACCCCAGATCATAAGCCAGTGAGAGTTCCTAAATTAAATAATCAACAACCTGCTACACAACCATTTCCAGAATTTGTATTATTTAGCATTTTTTTAAGTATTTATTCAGCACTAGCTAAATAGAAAGCACAATGCTAAGCACTAGCATGGGCAGGGAGATAAATCATGCACCAACTGTGCTTTCTAAATGGCTTAGGGGCTGGTAAGAGATACACCAAGCACTGTTAGGGAGAGAATGATGGGGGTACTATGTGGAAGGGGGGCCCATGGGCATGGGCTGAGGTGGCAACCTGCCGGCTTCTATGTATCACATTGGAATGTCCCTGTTCTGATGCAGAAAAGCCCTTGGTAAACATTCAGTCCAGTTGGGAGTGGAGCCTGTGCCTGAAATACCAGTACTTAGACAGGAGGATCACAGGTTCACAGCCAGCCTCAGCAATCCAATGAGATCCTCAGCAACTTAGCAAGACCCTCTTTCAAAATAAATTTTTTTTTTATTTTTTTATGGTACTGGGGACTGAACTCAGGGAACTTCTACCTCCGAGCTACACCCCCAGTCCTAGTTTTTTATTATTTATTTTGAAACAGGGTCTCACTAAGTTGTGGAGTGCCTTACTAAGTTCAAAATAAATTTTAAAAAAGCAGGCGGGGGAAGGGATTGGGGGTGTGGCTCAGTGGTAGAATGCCCCTGGATTCTATAGATAGAAAGATAGGGAATCGTGCTGGGGGCTTGGGGGCCAGGGGATCGGGGTAGTCATGCTTGCATGGCACCTTGAACCTGGACCTGAAATGGCTGGCCTTTGAGTTGTGAGGCACAACCTTCTTGAGAGTTCAAGAAACACCTCCTCAGTTCCCTGCCAAAGGAAGGCCCCACTGAAGGATACAGGGCTTTCTAAGCATTTTAACAGCCCTCCATGGCACACCGAAAGGACTTTTTGTAGCCATGGGTCTGTTGCTCTCCTGCCCCCATCCGCAATACTGGATGAGGTCAGAACTTCAAATGCCACCTGTTGACTTTGTGACAGGGTGTGCTGGTTCCAGGGGATAAATGTGCCACAATGAGTGATAGCAGGACCTTGGTCTCTGTTTATTTTATTTGCTGGGGATGGAGCCCCACATCCTAGGCAAGCGCTCTAACACTGAGCTGCACGCAGGTCCCTGGGTCTCTACTTTAGTCAGTGGGTACAGCTGTGCAGGACGGAGCCTCACTTCACCTGGTGAGGTCTGTGTGAAATAAACAGAGACAGCCGGGCATAGTGGCTTGTAATCCCAGTACTTGAGAGGCTGAGACAAGAGGATTGCAGGTTCAAGGCCAGCCTCAGCTACTTAGTGAGGCTCTCCACAACTTATTGAGACTCTGTTTCAAAATAAAGAATAATAAAAAAAAAAAAAAATAGGGCTGAGCTGGGCATGGTGGCGCACGCTTGTAATCCCAGCATTTGGGAGGCTGAGACCGAGGATCCAGGTTCGCGGCCAGCCTCAGCTACCTAGTGAAGCATTCCACAACTTAGTGAGACCCTGTTTCAAAATAAAGAATAAAAGATAGGGCTGGGGGTATAGCTCGGAGGTAGAATGCCCCTGGGTTCAATCCCTATAGTACTGCGAACAAACAGAAAAACAAAACAAAACAAAAAACAGAGACACTGACCCTGCCTGCACTGGTATTTGGGCAGTTCACATTTTTTCTCAGACAAGTTTTAAATTTCCATGTTGTTTGATGACACTGTTGGACAAGTACATTTCAGGTATATAATTTTTGATAGGTTCTTTTTGGATTTAGCTAAAATAAAAATTAGAATTAAAATAACTGTGCATATTTAACCATACATATGAAGGCCCAGTTCAGTCATTATACAACTCTCTATAAAATGACTATTCTGTATGTTAAGTGCCTATTATGTAAAAAATAAATAAGGACCACAAAGAAATGCAAGTTTCTTCTCCTGCATTTACTTGTACAACAATATAAATGCATGTCGCACTATAAAACTTTATTTCATTAAAATTTTATTAACATGTATTAATTGTACACATTAGTGAGGTTCAGTGTGATATTTCCATACATATATATGGCATTTATTTATCACATCCAACCTCCCTTTTCTACTCCCACCTTCCCAGTGTCTAGTAATCACTATTCTCCTTTCAGGTAAACATATAGAAATCATTATTTCTGACAGCATCTTGTAGAAACATTGGTGATTCAGTTTGCTAGTGAATTGAATAATGAAGACTTTCCTAATGTAATGTAGGCTTGAAGTTAAATATGCCTGGCTCAAACAGGCATGTTCTTTAGTCACATATCACCTAACCTCTTATTTGTTAAATGTTTCTAGCTCTATGACTCTCATACTGTAGGTATGTATGCACAAAACACTAGTGATTTTTCTAGTGCCTTTAGTTGGAATTTAAAGGTTGCAATCTTTTACCTCCCTATAAAAGTTTATATTTTCAACATTTATCTTTTAAAATATCAAGGTCTTGCTGGGCATGGTGATATACAACTGTAATCCCAGTACTTGGGAGGCTGAGATAGGAGGATCACAGGTTCACAGCCAGCCTCAGCAACTTACTGAGACCCTCAGCAACTTAGGAAGACCCTGTTTCAAAATTTAAAAAGTGCTGGGTGTGGTGGTGCACTCCTGCAGTCTCAGTACTTGGGAGGCAGATGCAGGAGGATTGTAGGTTGGAGGCCAGCCTCAACAACTTAGTGAAACCTTCAGCAACTTAGGAAGACTATTTCAAAACTAAAAAATTATTATATCAATGTCCATCTGCCCCTTCACAAAGGCCATGAAGGGTCTGACCTGCAGACCATCCTGACAATGTTGCCTCTTCCAGGTCCTTGCTGTCATACTGCAAGCATTTATGGCCCTTTCACTTGTCCCTAGCCACCCCAGCGCAGCATCAGGGCCACACAGTTCTCCAGGGAAGAGCCGTCCCTACACCTGCATGCTCTGCCCCTCTGCTGTGTGTTCTCTCACAGACACCTCTTTGAACCTGGGCCTCCCTCCCTCTGGGGAGCACACAGCGCATCTGCCCCCGTCAGCTTCCAGGAGCTGGGCTTCTTGAAGTCATTACCTCAGGTCATTCTCTGTGGCCTTCACATCTACACCAATCACACTGTCAGCTCTGTTGTTTTCCCTAGCGTTTGAACTCCCCCAGCCGCTCTAAGAAAACTTTCACATTTCCTTTCATCTCTCTGAAGACACACATCTGCATTTCTCCTGCGGATGTATAGGCATACCTGGGAGGTGGGAGCACCCACCCTTTTGCCTGCTGGTTCTATCCATGGTGGCACCTGGGGCCGCACCTGATCTTGCTCTGAGGACCATCTGCCCGATTGTGTGCAGCCGTGCAGGGCTCCAGCACTGTTGGTCAGGTCCTGCTTTCCACTGGCCAGAGCTTGTGACTGTTCCTTGGTCAATTGGAATCTGAATCTTGGGTAGACTGATGCAGCTCTAGGAAGCCACGGAGGTCAATTTATCCCTGCCCAGCTCCTCATCTGGACCACCCGGGTCCTGCCTCACTTCCTGACTGTTCTGAGACAGCTGCTTCTGAGTCTATAAGCAGCCCTCTTCTTTTCTTAGATTCCTTTGTGCTTAAGATAAAGATATCCTAGCCATGTATGGTAGCATATACCTGTAATCCCAGCACTTAAGAGTCTGAGACAGGAGGACAGAAGATTCAAAGCTAGTCTCAACAACTTAGAAAGGTCCTTAGCAATCTAGAGAGACCCCGCTTCAAAATAAAAAAATAAAATAGGGCTAGGGGTGGAGCTCAAAGGTAGACCACCTCTGAGTTCAATCTCCAGGAAAACACACACACACACACACACACACACACACACACACACACAGATTCTGTTTCTCTTGCCTACCGTTAAATAATTTAATCCAAATGACTAAATTTCTGAAGTTCAATTTATAATGAAAATTTCTGGCTAGCCCATGTGAGAGCTCTCTAAAACTCTGTATTTTGAATTAAGGCATTGGCAATTGTGTTTTAGAGTGAAAATCCTGTTTCCTTGTGTAGAAATATCTCCTACTCATGCAGTGAAGGGTAGATAAAGGTGAAGCAAGTGAGCTGTGGAGAGTCTGGCTTATCCCAACTGCACCTTGAATCAGTGCTTCTCAAACTCTGGTGTACACGAGAATTGAGTGAGAATCACCTAGAGCTTGTTAAAACACCAATTCCTGGTTCCCCAGTCAGGAATAGGGCTCTGGAATCAGAATTTCAAATGAGCTCCCAGGTGATGCCAATGTTGCTGGTCTAAGAGCCACATTTTGAATAATAAGTTCTTAAATATTGTATTTTCCTCAGGCAAGAGAGACTGGCACACAGGACAAGACACAAGATAAACTTGCCTTCCAATGTGAGCTTCAGGGATGTGTGCCTGTCACTGGCCTCACTAACTAAGGCTCATTCCATTGACCCTGAACAGAACAAAAGGATGGCTGGGATACAGGTGTGTTCACAGGGGCATCTCCACAAGTGTGTGGGCCCTCCCCACACAGCCTCAGAGGTTGCTGGGCAGATTGTCTGAGGCCACTTTAGTGGTACTTTTTTTTTTTTTTTTTTTTTAAAGCAAGTGACTGTATAAGATCCTGAGGAAATGCAAGACTGCCCCCTGGGACTCTCCAGTGGTGACCACAGCTATAGCTGGATGGAAGCTGACCCCACTCCTCCCTGTGTCCACCCTAACCCTCACTTTTTATTAGAATTCCTTCTGCTTCTTTCTTTAGAATCATCTTCTCCCCCTTCCCCAAAACCTCACTTGGAGGTTACTTCTCCCAAGATTTGTTCCCCACCATCTTCTGTGTCGGCCCAACATCTACATTCTCAGCTTTTCAGATATCAACAATGCAGTTTGGGCACCATAAAAGCCCTTACTGCTCCACCCCTTCCTGCATTGCTGGAGCTTTGTGTAGCTATCTCATTTAACCTTTGCATCAGACGTATAGGGTTAAGTACTATTATCCCAGTTGATAGGTGAGGAAACAAATTCAGAGAAGTAGCTTGCCTAGACAAAATACTTAGAAAAAAATCAGAGAATTTGGACTCTGTTCTGACTCTAAAATCATCCTGCAAGCCGGGTGTGGTAACACACACTTGTAATCCCAGCATTTGGGAGGCTGAGACTGGAGGATCCGGGTTTGTGGCCAGCCTCAGTTGCTTAGTGAGGCCCTCTGCACCTTAATGAGAACCTGTTTCAAAATAAAGAATAAAAATATAAGGCTGGGACTATAGCTTGGAGGTAGAATGACCCCAGGTCCCATCCCCAGTACCGCAATAAATAAGTAAATAAATAAATAAATAAATATAAAACCATCCTGCCATACTAAAGCAATTCAGCATGTGTGCGCATGTAAATGTATAAGTATGCATGTGTATATGTTCTTGTAGATGTCTTAGTATTTGGTTTCCTTGTCTAATGGTTTGCTCACCCAGCCAGGACCTGGATGGTCTGGGAGAATATTCTAGTGGTTCTCATGACCAAGCTCACATCTTATGGAAAGCTTAGGGTCACATTTCTTTCCAGAGTAATCACTTAAGAAACATTGTTGACCACTGATGCATTGTTTTCTGATAGCTGACATTCCTAAACACAGACAGGGCTGGGTACATTACTGGAAGTGGGGAGCATTTTTTCCTATTTACCAATCAGCTGTGCTTTCCATTCATATCTATGAGACAGATTAAAAATCAGTTTCCCAAGAGGAATAAAGAGCTCATTATTCATCAACATCTATTGAAAGTCTGTTTTGTGCAGACTATGAGGTTTGGTCCTAGAAGGAGCCATAGAGGAGGACGCTAATTTGAGAAGTCTTAGACAAGGGGTATCCTGGGACACAGAGTTGGTGAAGCCAGGGCCAGCAGAGAGGAAGAACAGAGCAGAGAAGAAGAACAGGCAGGAATGAGCTGAATTTGGGTTGGAGGAAATATCTTTGGGGTAGTACTGGTCCTGGGCCAGCCTGCGAAGCATCCTTTATGCAGAACCAAAAACGTGAGCAAATACATGCAAGTACCACATGGAAGGAGTGCACTGCTGTAAGGGTTCTTGGGCAGCACAGGTGCTGGGTGAGTGGCAGCTTTGCTAGCACAGGTGTTTGGCTCGTTCAGTGCACGAGCCTAGGCAGTGGCTGAGAAGGTGCAAGAGACACTCACACATTCATTCTTTTATGCATTAGTTCATGCATTCCACAAATATTTATTGAGTACAGAGCTCGATCCTGAGGATATAGTAATAAACTACACAGATGGAGTTCCTGCCCTGATGGAACTTGTGAGAGAGGCAGTCTTTAAATACTAATGATGCTAATAGTAATCTACTTAGAATTGCGATCCTTCGATGTTGTGAAAAAGAATGTAAACCCTGTTACCACAGGGCTCCTGCTCAGTGGCCAGGCAGAGTGTAAGTGCCTCAGGCTAAAGGGCAGGCAGTTCAAGCGCAGGCTCCCAGTGCAATGGCCTCTGAGCCCCCAGTTCACTTGGACCAGGGTGAGGCAAGTGCTTTCTGGAGGTTCAAACCCTGCCCTGCCCTTCAGGAACAATCCGTCTTATTGTAGAGACAGACCCCCCTGGCTGTAAGAGGGGCATGCTGGGTGAGCACTGGACTTGGAGCCAGAAGAGTTGGCCTCCAGCCCCAGCCATTCCTTGTTCTGACAGCATGAACTTGGGCAAATCGCCTAAATTTCAAGAGACTTAAACTCAGATTCTGAGTCTCAGTCTCCTCATTTGCCAGTGGGGAAAATATTTCCTGCTTGCATGCTTTATAGGGCTTATGAGTGAGAATGTGAAAGTGTTTTATAAACTATGAAAACCAGGAGATCTGTATGACCAGGGGTGCATGCTCCCACATGTGTGCATGCACGCACGCACACCCTGAGCTTCATGGGCTCAGGACCTTTAGGGCCCAGTGCAGACATCAGAGCTAATGAAGCATTGAAAGGGTTGAGTCCAGGGAGGTTCCCATGAGCAGCTTCAGGGAGATGAGGGTGGCATGGGGAAGAAGGAAGTGGCCGGCTGGACATTCCACAGGGGCAGCCTGTGTGAAGGCAGGTCAGGAGGGAGGCGCCCTGGGCAGAAGGCCACAGGTATGCTTGGCAGGGGTCAAGAGCCTCCCTGGGGGGTAATAAGATCTTGAAGCACATGGTCATCTCCCTCTTTTATTTTTTATGGCCTTGGTTTACTCCAAACTCACTTGGAACACTGAGGTAATGAATGTTGTTGTTTATCATAAAAGGTTAATTCTATTGCAAAGAGAAGGGTTTCCCTTTTCTGCGCTTAAAAATGGAAAGAGATTAAGCCACTCTGAAGAAAAATGAAGTTAGAATCCCTACATTACATAAAAGATCAATTTTAGATGGATTAAAGACCAATTTGGGAAAGGTAAAAATATTAAGCTATGAAAGAAGTCAAAAAAGAAAAAGTAAGAAAACATATTTATGACCTTTTGATAGGTAAGAGCTCTTAAAAAAGAATCCAAAGGCGCAACCTTAGGGCAAAATATTGATGGATTTGACTATAAACAATATTGCATCTTTATGTTCTGCAAAGGCTACATTAGCTAAGTGTCGAAAAAGGGCAAGAAAGGCAACAGATAAAGAGTTTTCAATGCCTTAAGTGAATGTGAATAAACAGAATAATCAGAGAACCAAGATAAAAAGAGGGAATTCCACAGAAAATGGTCAAAGGCTGTGAGCACTCATTTCACACAGAGGAAAATTTTTAATTAACAAGTACACAGCTAGGTGTGGTAGCGAACACCAATAATTCTAGTAACTTGGGAGGCTGAGCCAGGAGGATCACAGGTTCAAGGCCAGCCTCAGCAACTTAGTGAGACTTTTTGAAAATAAAAAATAAAAAGGGCTGGGGGGTGTAGCTCAGAAGTAAAATGCCTCTGGATTCAATCTTCAGGGCCAAATAAAATAAAATAAAGCTGGGCATGGTGGCACACGCATGTCATTCCAGAACTTGGGAGGCTGAGATGGAAAGGATTGCAGATTGAAGACCAGCCTCAGCAATTTTGGTAAGACCCTGTTTAAAAAAATAAAATAAATAAATAAATATTTTTAAAAATTGGGCTGGGACATAGCTTAGAGGTAGAATGTCCCTAAGTTCAACCCCCAGTATAAACAAATAAATAAGTAAATAAATAAATATTAAATTAAATTTAAAAATATAAATGCAAAAAAAGATGCTCACTTCACTAATAATCAAAGAAACACAAAGCAAAAGGGCAAGATTGCATCTTTTTTGGGGGGTACTGGGGATTGAACTCAGGGGCATTCTACCTCTGAGCTATACCCCCCGCCCTATTTTTTATTCTTTATTTTGAAACAGGGTCTCACTAAGTTGCGGAGGGCCTCACTAGGTAGCTGAGGCCAGCCGTGAACCCAGATCCTCCTGTCTCAGCCTCCCAAATGCTGAGATTATAAGTGTGCACCACCACACCCGGTGCAAGATTGCATTTATTGTCACTGAATTAGCAAATAATAATTAGACCATGGGATAAATACTAGTGAGGAGGTGAGAACCCACTTCACATTGGGTGGAACACACTCTTGTTGAAAGTGCTGCCTGCCATGCTTACAGAGGCTTGTGTACTATCTAGACCTAACTGGGGAAAGCATGTGAGCTCTGAACAGCTCTAGTCCAGAGGGGAATGCAGGGAAACTCATGTAAGTCAGAGTTGTGTTGTTTATGATATCAGGGAGTCGGTAATGATCTTAGAGAGCATGGGATGGGGGATAAAATGATGTGGATGCCTGCCACGTAATAGTTTACAATGATCAGCTGTAGTGAGCTGGGATTACAACACCAACCTGAACGAATTTTTTTTTTTTTTTTTTTTTTTTTTTTTTTTTTTTTTGGTACTAGAGGCTGAACCCAGAAGCATTCTACCTCTGAGCTATACCCCTAGCCCTATTTTGTTTTTTTATTTTGAAATGGGGTCTCACTAAGTTATTAAAGCTGGCCTTGAATCTGCAGTCCTCCTGGTAAAGGAGTGCAGAGCCCTAGGACTAAAGAGCAAAGCATCGAATGATGGGCTTGGGCTTGGGCTTAGATCATAATAAATGGCCAGTGCTGCCAAAGGAACAAAACTAACTTAAATGAAGAGCCTCATTTTAGACCACTGATAAAGGTGCACTTATGAGTTAAGGAGTATGATAAACTCTGTTGTGTAAAATTAGTATAAAATAATTTAAAAATGAGAGCTCAAGGTAGGAAGAGTTTTACTTGCCGCATCATCTTATGTGTCTGAGTGATTTGGCCAGGATGATGAAGCAAGTAAAACTCTTCCTACCACAATCCACTTGCCCAGAGCTGCTCACACAGGGCATCTGCTCAGCACAGTCTGACACAGTCTGTGAATTACTCACCTATAATATCCATAAAAATGCCCTACTGATTTTGTTTTAAATCAGAGGTCAGTGGGTCTCAGTTCTGCCTGCACATCAGAATAATCTGGGGGACTAATTAATAAATATGGAGACCAGGTTCCACCACCGTTCCAACTAAACTAAATACTCAAGGCCCGGCCCAGGCATCAGTAATATTCACATCTCCCAAAGTGTAACTGGGGCTGAGACTCATTTTTTTTTTTATTTTTTAAACAGGGTCTCACTAGGTTAATGAGAGTCTCGCTACTTGCTGACGTTGTCCTCAAACCTGCGATCTTCCCGTTTCAGCTTCTCAAGTACTGAGATTACAGGTGTGGGCCACCCTACCTGGCTCAGAACATACTTTTTAAAAGAACAAGGAATGATAAAGATGTTGTGGAGCGAACACGAGGCTTTACTTCATGGAAATCATTTTATAATGCTAGTAAGTGGATCAAGGCTCTGAAGATCTCAATGTATGGGAGTGCTTACGATTCTGTAGGCCGTCTGTCTCGTTCACAGGAGTGGAGAACCGAAAATAATAGCATCAATAACAATAGCACCCTGCACTTGGTGCCTAGTATGCTTCATGGGCTGTGTATGTATCAAAATCCTGAGTTCTCATAAGAATCCTATGAGGTTGTTGAGTTGTGTGAGATAAATACTATTTTGTGGGTCCTCATTCCAAGGATAAGGAACCTGAGACACAGATTAATTTCAATAATTGACCCAAGGTTACACATGGCCAGTAAATGCCTGGGTTGCATTCAAATCCCCAGTCAGGTTAGTCCGATTCACAGCCTGGGCTCTTCACATCCCATTGCTGCCTTGGAAGAAGGAAGGTAGAAGGGAACACGTAGCTAGTGTTTAAGTGCCAGCTACTTTGCACATGATTATTCCACTGAACCTCTATAACACAACCGTAGCTTTGTGTTACATGGAAATGAAATGAGGACACTCATATACAGAGTTCAATGACCAGCTAGCAAGAGGCAGAGTTAGGACTTGAACCTTAATTTGACCATAAACCTGTGCTTTTTCATTAACTCATGAAATTGCAGAGTGGTGTCCATGCATGAAAGGAAGAAAGCTTCATCCTAACTTTGTATAGTTTTAACCAGCTTGGTAATCTGCTTTCCTTGTTCAAAGCCAGGAAGTGTTAGGGGCCTGGAATAGGAGAGTGGTAGATCTTCTGCAGGAGAAAAATTGATAGAGAAAAAAAAATGTCTAAGATTTTAAAAAATTATTAAATAATCAATGTCTTAGTTATCCATTTTTATTTCATTGAATAGAAGTTTTATATTTAAAGTCTTGTGCTTTCTTCTCTCTTTCTTTTTTCGCTACTGGGTACTGAATTCAGAGACATTCTACCTCTAAGATATACCTCCAGCCCTTTTATTTTTTATTTTGAGAGAGCGTCTTGCTGAGTTGCTGAGGGTCTCTCTACATTGCTGAGGCTAGCCTCAAACCTGTGATCCTTCTGTCGCAGCATCCCAAGTACTGGGAATTACAGGTGCCTACCACCATGCCAGCTGCCTTATGTTTTCTTTTTTTTTTTTTTTTTTGCAGTACTGGGGATTGAACACAGGGGCATTCTACCTCCAAGCTACACCCCCAGCCCTATTTTTTATTCTTTATTTTGAAACCGGGTCTCACTAAGTTGCGGAGTGCCTCACTAGGTAGCTGAGGTTGACCGCGAACCCGGATCCTCCGGTCTCAGCCTCCCGAATGCTGGGATTACAAGCGTGCGCCACCACGCCTGGCTGCCTTATGTTTTCTTTAGAGGAGTCAAAGGAAAGAGGTTGAAGGAATTCATCAGATAAAGGTAGTAAACATTTAAAATTTGAATAAAGATAATCCTTAGTTAAATTTAAAATTCAAAGTTAAGTCTGACCAAGAACATTTTTCTCCTTTCCCTTCTCTCTCCTCCCCTCCCTTCCTCTCTCCCTTCCTTCCTCCCTTTCATTCATTTATTTTGTGATACTAGGAACTGACTTGAGGGTACCCTACCACTGAGCTACACTCAGCCCTTTTTATTTTTTATTTTAAGACAGGGTCTCACTAAGTTGCTGAGGCTGGCATGGGATTTTCAATCCTCCTGCTTCAGCCTCCCTAGTAGCTGGGATTACAGGCATGGACCACCATGCCTCATCAAGAACATTTTTCTTAAACAAAAAGCAGTTTTACTTGATTCTTTAAGGAATACATTGCCTCTAAGCAATATACTATGAATGAAATTGTTATCCTGAGATTATTAAACATATGTCAAAAGGCATGCTGAGCTGGGTGATAACTGTGTGTGTGGTGTAGGTCCTCTGCCCAGGCATGCCCTGCCTGGTGAACTCCTTTGCATGCTCAGGAGCAAGTTCTTGGGGCTCTTCTGGGAAGTCAGCCCTATCCCACTGCCCCACCCACCACTGCCCTCTGCCTTCTGCAGCTGTGGTTCTCACACTTCACAGGGCACCAGAGTGAGGAGGGCTTGTTAAAACACAGATATCTTGGCTCCACCCCTGCAATCTTTGATTCAGAAGTCTGGGTGTGACACTAAGATTTGCATATCCAACAGGTTCCCAGGTGATGCTAAAGCTGCTAGTGACAAAACTATACTTTGAGGACCACTGTCCTGAGAAATGTTCTTTACTCTGTGCTGTCCTGGCCCAATCACTCATTTTCTTTCAACTTGGGCTGAGAAGACAATTTCTGTGTCTTGTCAAAGGTCTATGTGCTTCTTGAACGCAGGACTTGTTTTAGACTTTGGAGAAGGGTTGTAACTGGGACTCCACCCTACTGAAAAGGGTTCTGGCTGATCTGGAGCTGAGCTGTCTATCCAAGTAAGGAGCTAATCAAATTCTAGTCACAATCTCTGAAAACCTGTTCTAAACCCTGGCCAGGTGGAAAGTAAGAGGCTATAATTAAATACAGTTAGATGTGTGTGTGTGTATGTTTGGCAGAAGCTGTACTCTCTGAGACCCTAAAACAGAGCATGTCTCAGGACAGTGAGGTGTTTTCTCCATTCTCCCACAGACTACCCTTTTGGGACCCCTAGGGACTTGGACCCTCCATGACAATGTATGAACAAGAGGCTGGTGTCCAGCAAAGATGCCCTCTCCTAGTGCTGTGGGGCACAATGTGGTAGCCAGTAACCACATATGGCTACCGTACTATTTAGCCCTATTGTAAGGTATTAAGAAAAATTAGCCCCCATTGTAAGGTATTAAGAGGGTGGAATAGCCTGGCGTGATGGCACATACCTGTAATCCCAGTATTTGGGAGACTGAGACAGAAGGATCACAGGTTCGAGCCCAGCCATAGCAACTTAGCAATGCTGTCAGCAACCTAGCAAGATCCTATTTCAAAATAAAAATAAAAAAGGGCTTGAGGGGTGTAGCTGGAAGGTAGAATGTCCCTGGGTTTGATCTCCAGTACCACAAAAAGAAAAAAAAAAAAAAAAAGGAAGGTGGAAACAATCCAAGTGCGTGTTTAGAGGTGGGGCTTTGGGAACTATTAGGATTAGATAAGGTCATCAGGGTGGAGCACCCCTGATTGAATCCTGATGACTTTATAACAAGGAGAAGGGAGAACAAAAGACTGACAGCCACACACACACGCACACATGTGCACTCTGTCTTCTTGCATGTGATGCTCTGCCCTGCCTTTGGACTCCATCAGCTAGAACACTGTTGTCACCAGTTGGGGCCCCTTGACCTTGTACTTCTAGAACCCTGAACCAAACAAACCTTTCTTTATAACTCACCTTACCTGTGGTATTGTGCTAGTGACAAGAAAAAAAAAAAAAAAAAAAAAGACTAATATACTATGTAAATGTAAATTAGTTAGAATTAATCAAAGTTAAAAATGAAGCTGGTCAACCTCACTGGCGCATGCCCAGTGCTCAGTAGTCACAGGCGGCTAATGGCCTGTGGTTGGAGAGCTCAGATGCAGAACATGTCACTGCAGAAAGTTCTGTTGGCTCGTGCTATGGCAGGGGCGTGAGCACACAGGGCGGGACAAGGGACTGTACATGTGACCCTCCCCAGATATGCTGCCAGGGCCCAAGACTTTGCTGTGCTCCCTCAGAAAGGTTCCAGGGACATAAGACCCCTCTGCTTCCCCCTCTTTTTTTCTATATTCCTGGCCTAGGATTTCAGTGCCTAAGGCAGTGAGGGTCTCCAGGGGACAAAGAGCAAGGATGGACCGAGAGTAGCATTGTCCCTAAATAGGTATGAGTCACTCTCTGGGACTCCTAAACAAGACCTGGGGTCCTTTACCGGGGGCTGAGCACCAGCTCGAACAGCGGCTCCTTCTGCAGCAGGAACTTCCCTCCCCTCTTCCAACAAGCAGGGTGAGCTCTTGTTCTTGTCTCTACTCTTCTTTGAATTAAAATATGGGTATTTAAAAGAGTTGTGTTGACTGGGTAAGGTGGCACATCACTGTAATCCTAGTACTTGGGAGGCTGAGACAGAAGGATCCTAGGTTTGAGGACAGCCTCAGCAACATAGAAAGACTCTCAGCAACCTATCGAGACTTTGCTTCAAAATAAAAAATAAAAAAGGGCTGGGAGTGTATCCCAAAGGTAAAATGCCCCTGGGTTCAATCTCTAGTACCATAAAATAAGTAAGTAAATACATACATACACATACATACATACATACATAAGCAGCTGTGTCAAACTGGACACAGTGGTACATGCCTGTAATCCCAGTACTTGGGAAGCTAAGAGGAGAATTTCAGGTTCAAGTACAGCCTCAGCAACTTAGCAAGATCCTCAGCAGTTTAGTGAGAACCTGTCTCAAAATAAAAAATAAAAAGGGCTAGGAGTATAGCTCTAAGATAGAACACCCATGGTGTTCAATACCAAGTACAAAATAAAATAAATAAAATAGCTGTGTTTCATAGGCTAACAATAGCTTCTACTAGACCTGGTCCATTCCCTGATGGATATTTCAGTAATGGGTTTTCTCAGCCTTCCCTGGTGACATAGGCACGGTCTAGTAAAACTCTCTGTAGACGAGTTTCTGATGGCAGGTAGCTAAATGTTCCTTTACCTATTTTTTTCTTTACTCATCGTAAAATGAGAAAAGAGATTCAACTTCCCCAGGCTGGCTAAAGGGTAAGGTGGTAAAGTACTCCAGGCTGCTCCCCAGGACTTGAATTTTGGCAAAGGGGCCCTGTCTTAATAACTCCTCCACCCTGAGTTTCACAGGGGTCTTAGTCAATGAATGGGAAGCTTTGGCACACTGAGCCATAGAGGGAGAGGGAACAGTCTAAGATCATTGCAGTGGGTCTAGTTTGAACCTGCACTGAGCTAAGATCAGTTTAGAAATGTCTGGAGCGTGCTACAGGGGTGGGCAATCAGAAATCAGAAGTAATCTAGGCCCTGGCAGATTACTTGTTTTAACACTCAAACTGGTCCGAACACAGCCCAAACTAAAAGAGGGGAGGGAATCCCAAGTGCAAAATGGCATTTGTCACCCAACCCAGATTGTGGCAGGAGAGAGGGAGCGAGCACAAGCAGAATTGCTCTAGGGACCCTACAAAAGCTGTGTGACTCCAAACCCTGTGAAACACTAAGCCCAAGAAGATGCTGCTTGGGGACTTCCTGGCCATGTATGATAAAGCAAGGCAGTGAGCAGAGGAGTCCTTCTACGCTTCCAACAGAACCCACAGGGCTTTGCCGCTTGAAGAGCTCCAGGCCATCAGAGATGGCACAGAATGTGATAGGAGGCCCCAGTGAAGCCATGAAAACCTCACTGACCTGGAACATTCAACAATGCCAGGAGATATTGGGGTTCATGGAGAACAGAGGAGATGTGGACAAAGGGGAAGGGTGGGGTGCGGAAACATGTCAAGAGAATATGCTCTCTTCTTTCTCCCCTCCTTTCCAGAAAGTTCCATGTGGAAGCCATTAGGTGAGGTGGAGTAAGGTAGGCCTGTGCACCTTGGTGGGGAAGGACTGTCGTGGAGAGTGAGGAGAGGGCTGCCCAGTGTGTCTAAACCCCACAGGGGTGAGGAAGGGAGGCCCAGGGTGGGGTGTCAAGCCAAAGCAGGGTGAGAAGGGAGTCCCTGCCTGGGAGGCATCCTGGCAAGGGGACTTGGACCCTAAGTGAGTGAGGGAGTGAGGAGGGGTTTGCAGGGGAAGGTGGCCCAGTGAGCAGTGTCAGAGTGAGGGAGAGTGTGTGAGCAGGGGGCCCAGCACTTAACGTTGGCCTGTTGGGGGAAGGGGAGGAGGGATGCAATGTCCAAGTAGGAGGGTAGCCCAGGGCAGAGCCTTGGTGTCTAAGCAGGAGAAGGGAGAGGTCCTTGCAGAGGGTGACCTGGCATGCATGTCGATCCTGAACAGGGTCAGGAAAGTGTTATTGTAGCACCCTCAAGGGTAGCCATGAGTCTCACTCTTCCTTGTGTTCTGGGCCTAGCAGACTACAAGGCACTTAGCTGGTGCCAGGTGATGGGGATTGTTCAACAGACAATGCAACATGGAAGACCTGGATTCAAATCTTACCTTGACCACTTATAGCCATGTAACATTGAATACATTTCTTCTTCACTGCCAGGGGGATGCTGTATATGAAACCACTGTGGAAAGCTGCAAGTGCTATCCACGTTTGGAGGAGCTGGTCTTACTCTGCCATATGTGAAAGAGGACTCTGCTGCTTTCTGATGTGCAAGCCTTCCTTACACCTCCTGTCCTCCCCTTAGCCCCTTAGCGGGCACAGCCTCAGGCTGCTCAGACCTTAGGCTGCCCCCTCTGTGGAGTGAGAAGCGCATGACACCAAGACCCCAAAGCAGGCCAGGATGAGCAGGATGAGTAGAAATGAGGTCACACGGTAGCCATTGGTCTCTGGTGACAGCAGGCTGTGGCCTCTGATGTGCAGACCTTGTGGCCTCTCTCCCCAGCCCTGTTTGGCTAATTTGGCTTCTGTGGCCCTGCAGATCCACGAGAAAGAGCCTCGTCTGCCCTTTTCACACCAAACACAGGGTTTTTGTTGTAAAATGAGGCCCCCAGGCTTGTTTACAGAGCACTAAGATAACTTCCGGTTTTAAGAGATGATGGCTTTGCCAGGAGACTGTGTACTGGACCAGTGAGGGTGCTCAGTGGGAACAGGACCCTTTGGTTCTCCCTCTGGATCAGTCCTGTGACATTCGGTAAGTGACCCCTTGGCCTGGGTAACTGAGGACCGACAGCGGACTGTGTTCTGAGGTCTCGACCCCCACACTTGCCCTCTGGATGTTATTGGCCTTTTGCAAGCAGTGGGTACAAACTTATTGACATCACTTTGCAGTCGAAGTTCATCTAGAAGAACCTCTGAGCCACCTGTGAGTCCTCCCACATGTGCCTGAATCCAGTGTACAGAGGGTCCCCGAAGCTCAAGTCCATGAAAAATGACTTCAAGTTGTAATTCAACCTAGTTATTCTGAATTTTTATAAGTGTGTGTTTTTAATCTTGCTTTTAGTTAGGAACATTATCTCTACAGCCCTGAATCAAACTTTCCTCTCTACCCGTGAGTGTTCTTATCTACTCCAATGACTTCAGTTAGCATTTTAAAGGCAAAGTTGCCCAGAGATCTCTCCCAAATCTTCACTCTTAAACTGCAGATCCAGATATGAAACTGCTTCCTGCACATGGCAGCTGTCGGGCTCCTACCCTCACAGAGCAATTCTGAATTCATCAGCTTCCTCCTCTGGACACTAGTCCAGATGTCTCGCCGATAGGACCTCCAGCCCTTCAGCATCTACAACAGTTTATAAGTGCTGTTGATCTGACTCCATTGCAGATATCCTGTGGAGGCCCATTGCTGTGGGTTAAGGAGGTTCACAGAAGGGGGGATGGGGGTGAGATCAAGGCCCAGGTGGAGTGAGAAGGGCCTGTACAAGAGAGGGCTGCCCAGTGTGTTGGAACCCCAAGAGGGTGAGGAAGGGAGGCCCAGTGTGGGGTGTCAGGTCAAAGCAGGGCAAGAAGGGAGGCATTCTGGCACGGTGACGCAGACCCTAAGGGGGGAGGAGGGGTTTGCATGATTTCACTCATGCCACTTGGCAACCCTCACCTCAGTATTGCAAACTGCCACACAGCTGGTGTCTTATCTCCAGCCTTGCCTCACTGTCTCTTCCTCCTCCACAGCCTTCCAAATTCTCCAGACTCTATAACACTGGACCTTGAAAGAAGTATAACCCTGTTGAAAACTCTAATTGGTCACTATGGCCCCAGAGACAAGGTCCAAAATCCTTAGCAAAGCTTACACACAGCTTTGCAATGTGATCTCGGTCATATGGGGTGACTAGTGTGTCCAGGTTAGCAAGGGTCTTCCCCAATTCTAGCACTGGCATCTTGGGTCTCCTTGGCCCCTGACAAACTGGCCATGACTCTACTCTTCCTTGTTTCCCCTACTCTGCCCCATCCCAAGCTATTTTTTGATCTCTTTTGAATTTCTCTCATTTAATGCTCTCTGCCACCTCTGAAATCTTCACGCTTGCAGTCATCCTGCCTCCTACTGAGAAAATGCCTTTTGCCTTCTTGCCTTCTTGACTCAGTTGAAGGATGACTTCCTGCGGGACACCTGTCTTCCTGGGCACCTGTCAGATGACTGGCCCTGCTGTGGGGAGCTCAGTGGCACCGCTGTGCTTCAATGGCTGGGCTCCCTCTGTGGCTGTAACTGCTGCAGACAGAGGCTGAACCGTCCTTGCCCCCTGTCATCACCTGTTGTCCTCTGGCATGACGCCCATGGAGATTTCATCGGTGATTTTTAGATTAATGATGACTCACACAGGCACAGCCTAAACGCAGAGCTTGTATGTCTGTTATTTTGGCTTTTAAACAGACGGTCTTGGAAAGAGAAAAACAACTAGCTCATAAATATAAAGTAAAACATTGACCAGAACTCATAATTAAGTAAATGCAATTGAAATAATCACGAGACTGTCTTTTTGTCTACTAGATTCCTAAAGATAGCACAGTAGTGAGGACCCTTCAAGAGCAACTTGGCAAGCTCTACTAAAAGTTTAATTGTACAGTTTTTATTATTTTATTCCTGAAGATGTATCCTATGAATAATTTTAGATATGGGCACAGAAACAGACTTTCAAATATATTTAACAGGGTATTGTAAGCAATGAGGGAAAAAATGAGGTTCTTCCTCTTGCTTCTGCTCCTTTGATAGCCTGTGGATCAGGTGGATCAGGCCAAGCAACGCTGGTCCCTCTGGAAGTGGAGTCGTGCCATTCTGATGTCACCAAATAGCAAAACTGTAAGAACAATCCTCACACAAGTGAGAGTTTGACCAGGTTTTCTCCCATTCCAACCAGCCGAACTGTCAACAATCTGGAGTTAGCTGTGCTTTGTTTCCCTTCTCCATAACCAATGGCTAACTAAAGAAGCAGGGTGTGGTGGCCTGGACTCTGATTTGGTGACTCAAAAAAGAAGAGAAACTCTGGTCTAACTCATCCCACCCCTGACTCTCTAGAAAGTGGAAAACAGACATGGCTCGTCATTCTCAAACCAACGTGCCAATGCACAGAACTTGCTGGACCAACCTGGAAAGTCCTGGCTAAAGGTCACCCTGTATTATCACGATCAGGTGAGAGTTCCCTCAAAGGACTGCCAGTCCCCTTCAAGAAGGACTGGAAAAGTTGTCTGGTGGCCTCCCATTTCTTCATCCTGTCCCCTTTTCCTTGTGGCACTCTATCTCTATGTTATACCTTCAAAATTAATCATCTCAGTTGGTCGTGGCAAATTCAGTGAAGGAAATTTCAAGTTGGGATTGTTGAACAGATCTGCTGAAGGTCATCTAAAGAGCCTGCCTTTAATGGCCATATAGCAAAATCACCTTTCCATTACTATCTGCCTGTCAGCAATAAACATCGTGTGTGTGTGTGTGTGTGTGTGTGTGTGTGTGTGTGTGTGTGTGTGTCCCTGGGGATTAAACCATGGGGCATTCTATCTCCAAGCTACACTCCTAGCCCTATTATTTTATTCTTTATTTTGAAACAGGTCTCACTATGTAGCTGAAACTGGCCTCGAACCTTCAATCTTCCTATGGCAACCTCCCAAGTACTGGGATTACAAGCATGTGCCACCACGCCCGGCTTATTTTTTAACTTGAAAATCAAACCAAAATAGATCACAGTCTACTAAGATCCACGTGAAGCATATGCAGGTATGCAACATTGACAATGACTTCTCTTAGGGGAACAGATTAATTTAGGTGTCCCACATACTTAATCTGGCAAAACCCTTTCAATTTCAGAATTGAAAGCCTGTCCTTTGCCCCAAGTCATGTGATGACAGAAGATGAGAATATCCAAGGATTGATTCCAGCTGAACCCTTAGAGAAAGGCCGGGAATTCTCAGATTTAGTTCAAGGTGCCTTTACTCATCTTTTTATCTACTGCAATGTGAGGTTTAGAGGCTGTGAGCCTGCCACCATTGTTCTCCTGAGGAAACAGGTTCAGAGAATGATGCTCCGCATTAATCAATGACAGAAATTGGACAGGAATACAATTCCAACTCAAGGCTAGTATTTTTCCATGCATCCTGATGTCTCTGTTGTCACTGGTTTCTGGACTCTTTGGCTGGTAAACTTTGTCATCTCCACCCCCTACTGGTTCCTCCACACCTCACTCAGTTTCTGTGATTCCCTCCTCTCTTAGCCCCAGGGCCTGCTTACACTGTGGATAGAGGATCTCTTCCTCCCCCCATCCCTCTGCCATCTGCTTCCAGCCTCGTCCGATCATGGGGAACACGTCAAGTTCTTTCCCTCCTCCAAAGGGAGAAACTGTTCCTTATGCCAGGAACCCTCTGTTCCCAGCTCCTGGCAAGGCTGGCTCCTGCTTGTCCTTCAGGCCGTAGGGTAAATGTCGCCTCTCCAGAGAGGCCCTTCTTGACCACCCCATCGCTCCAGCACTATTCTCTATCACGTCATATCAGTTATTCCCACTTGTGCAATTACCAGGAGCTGTAGAGATTTGCTTTGCTTCTTTGATTGCTTATTGTCCCACTAGACTTCAAGCCGATGAAAAAGATGGGCCAGCTGTGGTTTTCACTGTTGTGTCTCAGTCCCTGGGATGTGCTCCTCACAGGACCAGTGTGAGGTCAGTTCCTGGGGAGCTGGGAAAGCCTTGCAAAATGAGGTGCATTTGACCAGGGCCTTGTAGGGAGAGCAAGAGCTTAGCCACCAGGAGCTGCAAAGGTGAGGTGGCAGGTCAGGGCTGTTCTTCAATGAGAAGGAGGTACTGGCAGGGAAGGGAGACTTTGCTGTCATTGGAGGGGGAGGGGGGCTGGGAGACAGGGCTTTTAGTACTGGGTATTCCTATAGAATTGCCCCCAGAGTGGGGGTGAGGGTGGCTGGGGAGCTCACCCAACTATCAGAGCCTGAGGATTAAGTCTCCTCCCTCTGAGCTCCCAGCAGCTTCATGTGCTAGAATTTTTTTTTTTTTTTAATGATAGGAACTACCCACTGGGCAGCAGAGATCTTATCAGAGGCCTAGTTTTCAAATAGTAATAGTAATGAAAATTTCAAGTATTGCCATTTATTCAGCTCCTACTAAGTCTCAAACACTGCATTAGGCATTTCATCATATGCAAAGTCTTGGTCAAGCCTCAGCTGTCACACAAGATTGGTTTTCAGTGTCTAAACTAGGATTCAAAGAGGGTGAATAACATGTCCAAAGTCACAAAGCTGGGAAGTGGTGGATGGAGTTTCAAACCTCTACTACAGTCTTTCTGGCTGGTCTATGTCACAGGTGAATCGGTTAATTGGGTTTGGCTCAGTCTCTTGTGGGTTGAGTCATTAGAAGTCAGATTGCCTGAACCTGTTTCTCTCTGGGAAGCTGATCTAAACCTAATCTTTAAACTGACAAGGCCAAACGAGAGACTTTGGACTTTGGGCTGCTACACTCTTCCCCCCCTCACAGCTGCAGATTCTTCTCCCTAGGGGCGGGCCCCAGGAGCCATGGGGTTAGTTATTATAGATTTCTTGCTTTGCTTTGCCATGGAGTGAGGTGCTAGGAGCCTGGACAGGAAGGCAGACTGGTTTGAAACCCAGCTCTTACACTTAATAAGTGAGTGACCCTGGCTTGAGTGATTTCCTTACTGCTCTGTACCTCAACCATCACCTGTAAAGCAGGACAAGGACAATCTCATGGTGTCGCCCTGAGGACACTATGCTTGTCACATAGCAAGCCCCCAGCAACTGGTAGCCATTATTATTTTAATGGCATCAAGGGCAGATATAGTGAGATGGTGGGCTGGGATCATGACACCACCCCTTTTTAGCCATGTGACTTTGGACAGGCTACTGAACTTCCTCTGGACTCCTCATCTTCAAACTCTGGATAATTTAGAAAGTTGTGGGGATGGCAGCCAGGTGCTCTCTTCACCCTTAAATTAAAGTTGGCATCTGTTGAGGAATTGAGAAACATCAAAATCAGGGAGTGAGCCCCGCCATGGGTGGACAGCATCTGGGCTGTCTGGCTAGCATCAGTGTGTCCTGGGTGTGGTCTTTAGAGTGCTGTACCAGCTTGTCTGCACAACTAGCCTATTGTTTTGAATGGAGCACGGGGAGGATGGTCAGCATAGGAGTTAGGAAAGAAAAGACCACAGAGGGATGGGTGAGCTCATCCTCCAGAGCTCCAATGGGTGGTGTGTGGCCGGCCATCCCCCAACCCCATAGAAAGGAGGGTCATAGAAGAGCAGGGCTCCCTGGCATGGCTCTAAACCTCTGGTACTGCTTCCATACTCCCAGGCAATCACCTGGCTCACAGCACTCAGCTTCTCACAGCTAGAAAGCTCTGATTATTCTGCACCCTAGCTCTGAACTGAAGTTGGACTCTTTGTCAGTTAATGTGAATTAGCCCTGAGACACTGGCACCCTCTGAGGGCCCTGACATTGTAAGCTTGTGGGTCTGCAGGTAGAGAAGTCCTTCCTTTCACACAGTGGCCCCACTGGGTTACTACCACTCTGAGCCCCTACCTGAGGGGGCAACTGATTGCCCTGTAAGGGGGGGGGGGTAATCACTCAGTTTCCTGGTCACCTTCTTCATCTGGAATGATACCTGCCTCAGGTTGAGTAGATTAAATATCTGTACCTGGCATACACCAGATGCTCAACTAATGCTGGTCCCCCCCCCACCCCCCTTCATGTAATCTCTATGATCTCTTCTGGCCCGAGATGGCAATTATCCTAAAGACTGGAGCCCTGACTGCTGCTGCTCTGGGTTCTGGGTTCTCCCCCTCTTGCCCCAGATAAGGGGTTGTCCTATCCATGATGCCGGCTATCCAGGTCCACCACCCTGACTTTTCACTACAGGTCGGTCATGTCTTCTGGGTGTTCCTCACCCAGCTGAGCCCCGCAGAATCATTCCCATCTCTGGGCCTCCATTTCCCCTAGTTGTGAACTGAGGGCACGGGCTAGCTCCCCACATGCAGTATTTGTGTAAATGATTATCCCACCCACCCACTGCACACACTCTTAGCACCTTCTCATGCCCTGTTAGCAACAGCGGCAGGAAGAGAGAGTTATCCTTGTAAAATATGCACTTCACCGCGAGGGCCGCGCGAGAAGATGGGGCGGAGGACTCTAGACCTTCCTGAGCCCCCCTACTCAGTGCTCCTCCATTCCTTTAGTTGCTTTGCAGAGCGGTGGGGCCCAGAAGTCGGTCCAGCTTCCCCCGGAGATTCCTCCTCTCTCGGGCATTAATCAGCGCCCTGAAATGTCTGCCTCCCTCCAGCCTGAGCTGCGCGTCCTTGCAGTTCTTCTAGAGCGGAGCGAGCCCAGCACAATGGTCTTGTTGTGGGCCTGAAGCCCAGGCAGCAGGCGAGCCTCTCGGTGACTCACTCTCTTGCCATTTCCTTTGTGTGGCTCCCAGGCTAGTCGCTGGAAGGAAGCCGGTGGCGCGAGCGGGGGGCGGGGACGCGGCGGCTCCGCGAAGGGGACAGACTGCTCGGGCAGCCGGCGGCGCGCTTTCATGTGGGCAGGGGGCTTCCCGCACGCGACGCGAGCCCACGCCGAGCCCCCCCCCCCCCCGCCCTGAAGGCAGCCAGCATCTGGCGCGGGGACGGCACGAGGTTTGCAGCCTCGCCTCTGCACGACTCAAAGCGCCCGCCGTGGGGGAGGCATGTGTTCCCCATCAGGCCTTCCTGCGTTCCTGGTCCGCTAAACGGACACATCTCCATGAAAAGTGAAAGTTAACCACGGCGGGGAAGAGCCCACATGGCTTGCGAAGCAACAGCGTGGGCCGCCAGCCTCCTGGTGGACCTTGGTCTCAGCTCAGGTGCACGGTCAGCAACTGCAGAAACTGTGCCTGGGGGCAGCTTTCCAGGTCCAGCTCACGGGAGGGGCTCCTCGCACTCAGCACCTTGGTCCAGGCCAGGGCTGGGGACCTGCAGAGGCCTTGGAGCCAGCGACACTGAGTGCTCAGTGATGAGCCCGGGGACACTGGGCCAGGAGCCTGGGTGCTGTCTTCAGCGGGTTGAGCAATCTCCAGCGGTGCAATTTGAGGCATCCTAGGGAGCAGATCTAAGCCCCCGCTCCTGCCACCTGCTCTGCCTTCATCTCTGCCCACATTGCCCACATACCCCTTACCCTTTGCACCCAGCTATGCCGAAAAACTTGTTCTGGTGGCATTCTAGCTCATCTCAAGACTGCACAAACTGTTCCTGCTGCAAGAAAGCCCACCCTATCCTCTCCCAGCACATCCAGTTGTCCTCCTTTCTAGAGTCACTCAGGGGCTGCCTTTGATGAGAAGCCTCTCCAGGGAGTCTGGCCAGGTCCTTCTCCCCTACACCCCTGTAAGAACCTTGGCAAAGCCCTGTCGCAGTGATGCCACCCCATATTCTGCCATAGCTGCTTGTATAGTGGGCTGGGGGTGCAGAAAGAGTAATCAAGTGAATGGTGGACTGAATAAAGGGCTTGGGAAAGGGAATTTCTTCACACACCAGTCCCCCCTGCATGGGTACTGAGACAAACCCTGCAAGAAGCCTAAGAAAAGGTTCTAATTCTGTCCTTCCTTCTGCAGGACAGTGTTTAGATATCTCTTGTGCAACTGCAGATGCCATTGTGAAGCTGTTGCCCTGGAATAAGGAGCGACCATGCAGGCCAGGAGGGACGCAGCTGGCATTGGGATGTAGGCCAAAGCCAATAAGAGGTTCACTATTCAGACCACAGAAACAAAAGCGTGCATACACTTACTGGCATTATACTCTTGGGTCAGGTCAGCAGGCTGTTGGTGACAATAATGCAGCAGGTATGGAGACTAATCCTCCCAACTCCTACAGTTCTTTGGGATTTGAAAGGCTTCCCCAAGTACGGTTCTCACTGGATATGAGTGGGCTGGATGAAGATCTTTTTCTGACTCTTCTAAAGATGAGCCTCCTGAGCCTTGAGAGAACTAACCTGCTCAACGTCCACAAAGAGTGAATGGGAAGAAAGAATGCAGGTCTCCTTTGTTCAACAAATCCCGATAGTCTAGTGAGTATTGAGTACTATGAGGCTGAATGAGGCATGGTTCTCACCACCAGGAGTATATAGGCTTGTTATGGAGACCTATGTAGAATGTGATATGTGCTGCCTTCATGATAGGAATGTGGGGAGGTTGGGGTCCTGAGCAAGAAGGAATTCATTCTGGTACTGAGGTCAGGGAGTTCTTTGTGGCAGAGGACGCTTTTCAATGGAGAGGAAATGGGGAAGAGAATGCAGTGGGAAGAAGGAGTGGGAGAGGAAGCATCATACCACATAGCTGCCCCTTTGGCTATAAGATATCACTCTTTCCAATTTTGAGCCAACAGTGATGATAGGAGTAGATATAGTGGTGTGTAAGCTTGAGGGTCCTAGAAGTTCCTTTAAAGCACCATCCTTTGGGCACCACGTCTCTGTAGTAATGAACTGATCTCACATACTCCCATGGGTAATGCCCAGAGGGAGCATGAATTGATTACAGCACCATTGATTAATTAGAAACTGCAGTAGTTGTTAGAGAGTACTATGAACTGAATGTTTATGTCTCCCCACAGATTCATATGTTGAAATTCTAACCCCTAGTGTGGTTACATATTAGGTAGTGGGGCCTCTGGGAGGCATTTGAGTCATAAGGATGGAGTCCCCATGCATGAGTTTAGTGCCTTGGTAAAAGAGACCTTAGAGAGTGCCAAAGTCCTTTCTACTGTGTAAGGATACAAGTGTGCAGTCTTTTTAGCAACCAGCAAGAGGGCTTTCACTAGAACCCCACCATGATGACACCCTAATCTCAGACTTTAGACAGAACTAAATTTTGTTTATAAGCCTCCCATTCTATGGTAGCTTATTACAGCTGCCCAAAGTGGTAATGACAGAGAGGGAGATAAGGGGATCAGTGGAAAGTGATTTTAAGAAGATACAGCTGGGCACAGTGGCACACATCTGTAATCCCAGTAGTTGGGAGGCTGAGACAAGAGGATTGCAGGTTCTGAGGCAGCTTAGTGAGGCTCTCAGCAACTTATTGAGACTTTGTTTCAAATTAAAAAGGGGATGTAGCCTGGAGGTAGACTGCCCCTGAGTTCAATCTCTAGTATCGCAGTAAATAAATAGAATAGAATAGCATATCAATTTCCTCCAGTGGAAAGGGCAAAAATAGTGCTTGAGACATCAACCTGAATCTGCTTTAACTGACAACCAGTGCCCTCTTCAGGTGCCCCCTGCACAACTTAGTGAGTACACACCTGGCACCTCAGATCCATCTCCTCCATCCCCACCTCTTCTCTTTTTCCCCTTATTCTCATTCTGTCGACTCCAGAATTACTTCTGCTGGTCACTGGGAGAACCTACCAGAAATATCCATTTAAGCAAGCCTGCCTGCTCCATTTATGTATCTCCTGGGAAAAAAACAAAATGCAAGTAGAAGGTAGAGAGAAATTGGGCAATACGGGGCCTGGTACTGTGTATAACAAAGCAGTAGTCATGGGCAAGCCTTAATTATGGAAGAGAGAAAAGTAAAGGCCTTGTAGAGAGATCTAGTTTTTCAGGAGGAAAAAGAGTTGACATGCAGAAAGAATTAGAAGCAACAAGAGACCCTGCAGCCCCTTGAAGGACAAAGAGAAAAGATGTCTTCTGGTTTTGTTGTTGTTGTTGTTTTTGACCCAACATTATTCTCTTCTTGTCCTGAGAGGTCAGTAACAGTCCCCTATAATTTTTCGATAACTTTTTAAAATTTGAAATTGATTAAAAGGGGGCCTGTCTTTGTTGCCAACATGCCCTCAAAATGTGGTCAAACCAAAGATCTAGTGTATTTGACTTAAACCTTGGAATTCCTTGGCTTAATTCAATAAACATTCAAGAACACCTTTCACGTACCAGGAGCTGGAGGCATTTTAAGAAAAACTGAGATCCAGGATCTGTCCTCAAAGAATCCAGTCAGATGTGGTCTGGTAAGATGTGCCCCCACATAATAGAATACAAGGTAGTTTAATAATATCCTGAGAGAAATGCAGAGGGAAGACTGGAAGGGGTGTTATAGCCAGGGAAGCAGGAGGATCTCAATGCAAAACAGTCATCATGGATGGGTGAACATTAATCACGGAGAAGAAGGAGGAATGGAAAATTTAAGAACTAGCATTCTGGTTGCAGGAAGGGAAGTGAAATCGATGTGATATAGTAAACCGCATGGATTGGAGGAAAGGTGGGGTTTATTCCTGTTACCAAAAGTAGTGAGTTCCTCTTCTTCTCTGACCTTGCAGCACTGTGGATCAGTGCCTTCCCTTGCCACCCTCCTCCCCAATCAGCTGTCCTTTCACCACTTTGATCCCTAACTGTGGAGGAGTTGAGATATGCAGCCTACTTCATCTCCATCATCTTGGGTCTCCCATAAAGTCAAGGTTTAGAGGAATAATGTTAGATGAATCTATAAGACTGACTTAATTGTAATTATGAGGGGCATTAAGTGTCAAGCAAAGTTTGTTATCACAGGATCATAAGAAGAGAAATGCCTAGTCTAACTTGTATAAAGTAATTTGGTCCCTGTCCCTCTTGAGGTGGTAGACTGCATCCCAAATGCTTATTTGATACTGTCATTTCAGTGGTAAGAACTCAGAAACTACTCTTCTCTCTTCAACAACTTAGAGATATTTCCAGAAGAGCCCTCTGACTACTAGGAAGAGTCTTAGAGCACAGAGCACAGGCTTCGAGAGTTTGCAGAATGTTTTCTGAAAGAGCAGCTCGTGAAGATCAAGAACAGGAGAGGGACATCCGTGAGGTGCCAGCAACAGGCACTATGCCTCCATATCTTACAGCATCTGCTCTGAGGTAGGAATCACAGTCCATTTGCAGGTGAAAAGACTGAGGTGGTACAATGGACGTTCTCCAGGTCCAACAGCTGAAGAGGTGGAGCGGGACTGTGGCCCATATGGATGAAATTCTCCAACCATGTGCTTCTACCCCTCTTCCCTGCTTCTGTTAATAATGTCTTCAAGACAATATCACTCACACACAATGGAATTTCAAAATGGCATTCATTTAAATTCATGGCCAATGGCAGAGGTGGATGAGCAGAGGGAACAGCTTACAGTTGGCCCTGGGGATCTGTGGGCTCTGCATCTGTGAATTCAACCAACTGTGGATCAGGAATATTTGAAGAAAATGCATTTGTGCTAAACATGTATGGACTTTTTGTTCTTGCCTTTATTCCCTAAACAATATAGCATTAGCAATTATTTCCATAGCATTTGCATTGTATTAGGAACTATTGGTTATTTAGAGAGGGCTTAAAGTATAGGGGAGGGTGTACATAGATTATATGCAAATGCAAGGCCATATTATATAAAGGACCTGAGAACCCCCAGATTTTGGTATCTGCAGGGGTCCTGGAAGCAATCCCCATGGATACTGACATATGACAATAGCCTTATATAAATTTAAACTGTAAACCATATGCACCAGAAGTCTACAGAGACATTGGGCAAAATGTTTACTTATAACAAGCCTTAAGCACAGACCCTCTTGAGACCACACAGAGCTTCCGGCTTCCGAAGACAGCAGATACTATTGCTTCCATGAATAATGTCACACTTTGTTCACAAGAGGAAACTGAGGAATGAATGTGTACAGATGAGGACAGAGAAGAGGGGCAGCATTAGGTCCCTGCTGCAGCTGTGCCAGCTCCAGTGTTCCTGGAGAGAGTGTGCTGTTCCCTTCTTTAATGTTGGTAGCTTAGGACACTGGGAGCCTTAAATGAGGGGCTGGTAGAGGGTGGGCAGCAGGGACAGGTGATCTGGATGAAGCGATGGTAACTGGAGGAGCAAACAGAGCAGATGGAAGGGCCGCTGAAGCCTTGGAGGGACACAGGCTCAGGCTCCCAGACCTTGGGGTGCACCAGAACTCCCTGGGGAGCCAGGCGAAGCCCTAGTTCCTGGGAAAATCCCCAGAGACTGAAGTTTGATGGGGTCCAGAAGTGGCATTCGTGACTGGTTCCTCAAGTGATTTTCTACAGGTCGGCCTCTCTGGATGTCAGTGCCCTGCTCTGTAAATTGAGAGGTTTGACAATTCCTACCACCTCTGCCAACTTCCTGTTCCTTTTCATTTATAAGGCAGGCAGGTTGTCCCATACCTGTTCAGCTTTGGAAAAATGCTCCCAGATGATGGTCTCTTGCAGCTCCCTCTGGTCTGCCCATTGGGGTGAGAACAAAGTAGCAGCATGTGTGTTCACACAGGCATCCAAATGAGACAGCGTTCCTCTCTGGAGGCCACGGCTCAGGGCCAGGATGAAACCACTTCCAGGTCTCAGGTCACAGGATCACACAGGATGATTTATTTAAGGAAGAGCACTTGCGGGGGCCCAAAGGAAAGCAAATGTATACATTTCTCCAGCGATTATGCATGTGCTTTCCCTTGAAAAATAGTCCCCATGCCCTGCCTGGAGGACAAGCCAGGTTCTCAATGGCGCTGTGTTCTGCCGGCCTCTAGGAGGGTACTGTGTTTTCTAGCAGGGGAGCCACATCAAAGTCTTCACAGTAACCTCATGCTGCTCCTGCCGCAGCTCCTTTCGCAGCAGACTAGAGAATCAGGGAGTCCTGTCTGGGAAAACGAGACAAGCCGAGCCAAAACACTGATTTCTGGTTCAAGTTTCCCAGTGAGATGTGGAGGAGGAATTTTCCACTTCTCCCTGTCCTGATTCACCTTGGCAGAGTCTTTGGAGTTTGAGACTGCAGCAGGGAAATTCTGTTTCAGGCGGGCATCTAGCCAGACCTACACCCCAGTGAATAGTCCTTTGTGTGGGTCCCTGTATCAGTCGCCTTCCTGTGGCCAGGAAAGGACTCCACCCCCTGCCTCCACCTGATTTCAGCTTTAGCTGTTTTGCTCAGGAAGGAACCGGTCATAAGGTCATAATATCAGAACAAGGGAATGTCACATTGACACTGAAGTCCTCACCGCTGGATATGAGCCTCAATATATGACGTGGATCTATTGAGGATGAACTAAATCACGGGTGCTATTTTGTGCCAGACTTTGGGAATCAAAAGTCAATGAGACACAGTCCCTATTCCCAGGAATTTAGAGTCTAGTGAGGATGATGGTTAGGCAAATCTCAGCCAGGGAAGGCTCTGAGAAAGGTGGTAAGAGAGACTGGGGAGAAAAGTTCTGGCTAGAAGGCACCGGGCTATGCTTCCCAGAGGAGCTGGTGCTTGTGTTTTGATCTTGGAGGATGAATGGGACTAGATAGGGTGGAGAGGACAGAGGAAAGCACTGCGATGCACAAAGGCACTGTAAATAGTCTGAGATTGCTAGCAGGTAGGAAGACAAAAAGAATAAGCAGGAAATGAAACTAGAAGAAGAGTAAGGGCTAGGCCATGAAGGTCATTGTAAGTTATGTGGGTTATGTACTTTATAAGGTCAGCACTGGGGTGCCATCAAAAGATTTATAGGTGACAAGAGAAGAGTTAGACAGAGAGAGGTGAGCGATGAAGTTGGTTAGTGTTAAGCTAAGGGAATAAACATAAAGGATGAAATTAAGAGAACTTTTTTTTTTTTTTTTTTTGCGGTACTGGGGATTGAACTCAGGGGCGTTCTACCTCCGAGCTATACCCCCAGCCCTATTTTTTTTTTATTCTTTATTTTGAAACCGGGTCTCACTAAGTTGCGGAGTGCCTCACTAGGTAGCTGAGGCTGGCCGCGAACCCGGATCCTCCGGTCTCAGCCTCCCGAATGCTGGGATTACAAGCGTGCGCCACCACGCCCGGCCAAGAGAACTTTTGAAACAGAAAAAAAATTTTAAAGTGGTCAACTGCAAGGAGAAGGAGAAATTTAAGATCTTCTAATATGTTGTGATGCCTCATTTAGGCAATAATTAGGGATGGTTCCAGGGTCAGAGGGTCCCTGTCCTAGACAGTGACCATATGCAAATTTTTCTCTGTGCTTCCTTTTCCTGTTCGTTAGAAGGGAATGAATGAATTACAAAGTAAAGCTGTTAGCTATGCCTATCTTCATAAGCCTAGCAGTCTTGAGTGACAGTTATTCCTCAGGATGCCCTGCGAAAAGGAGGTGCTTTGCTCATGAGGATATGGCTTATGTTGCCCATTTTAACTCTCTTATTTGTTAACACATAGACAATCTTCTTAAGTGAAACATTCTTCTTTGTAAAGTGGAGAGGTCTAAGAAAGTACTGTTTCATCGGCAGAATATAGAAGTTTTAAAAGGAATCACTGCTGGTGGGCATTTGAGAATTTGGGATTGCTCAAAAGAACTTTGCAAAACACTCTTAGCACTGTCACTGTGAAACTACGAAGTGCTGTGATATGTAGTGTTTTAAAAACCACTAGTATTGTCAAAGACAACATACATGCAGAAAAGCCCATAAAAAATTAATTGTAGCTGAACAAACCGTTATGAGTGCTTGCATAACTGCTATGCAGGTCAAGAAACTGCACATTGCTAGCACACAGTACCCTTCCTGCCACCCCCACCTCCCACCGAGAATAACTTTTATCTTACTTTTATGGCCACCACCTCTCTGCTTTTTTCTCCTCCTACACTTAAGTATGCACTCCTAGTCCCTGAACAAGATTGCAATCGGATTGCCTTTGACCTCCCTGAGATGAAATCCTGAGCATGTACTCTTGAGTCTGGCTTCCTTCCCTCTCTCCACGTTGGGAGCAGCAGCCCTCTGCTCGTGTGAAGCTGCACTTGGCTTATTTTAATTTCTGCACTATTACAATGCACCAAAATTGACCCCACTTGATTTTCAGTTGATATTTATTTATTTTATTTTGTGGTACTGGGGATTGAACCTAGGGGCAGTCTACCTCCGAGCTACACTCCCAGCCCTATTTTATTTCTTTATTTTGAAACAGGGTCTCACTAAGTTGCAGAAGGCCTCACTAAGTTGCTGAGGCTGGCCTTGAACCTGCAATCCTCCTGTCTCAGCCTCCCAAGTACTGGAATTTCAATTGGGCATTTATATTGCTTCTAGTTTGGGACTATTTTGAATGATGTTGCGGGGAACATTCTTATCCATGTTGCACACACTTCTGTTAGGATTCTCCCAGAAATAAAATTGCTGAGTTGTAAAAAGTCATTTTCTTCCCTCTCTCTCCCTCCCTCCCTTCCTTTCTTCCTTCCTTCCTTGTAGTAGGAATTGAACCCAGGTGTGTTCTACCACTGAACGATACACTGTTTTTGTTTTGTTCTGTTTTGTTTTTATCTTTTATCTGAGACAGGGTCTCACTAAGTTGCCCAGGCTAGCCTCGAACTTGGAATTCTCCTGCCTCATCCTCCAGAGTTGCTGGGATTACAGGTGTGTGCCACTGCACCCGGCTCATATTTTCAACTTTAGAAGACACTGTTAAGTAGTCTTCCAAAATGGTTTTACCAACCTACACTCTTATCAGCAGGGCCCAAGAATTCCCATCTCCCTCCAGACTCACCAAAATCTGTTTTCACTGTCCTTTCAGACATCTTGTCACTCAAGGAGGCTTAAGGGGTATCTGGACATATAACTAAAGGTTGGTATGGCATCAGACCAATTTCTGGCCTAAAATACCATATTTGTTAATAAGAACAATGAAGTACTTTTTTTTTTTTATGGGAAGCCCAATAATTCTGCTATAATGTGCAAAAGGTCATTGTAAATTCCCAAATTAAATTGCAGAGTTCCGGCTTGTGGTGAATGGGCTGCTGGTAGCAGGAAGTAGAGTTGTAAGGAGACAAAGTGGTATTTCAGGAAACTTTATAAAATGAAAATGGAGGTGGGGATGGAAAGAACCAAGGATGCACTGAGCCAGGGTGAAAGTTGAAGATTCTGGAACAATAGGTAGAAGTCTGCTGGTTTTCTAAATGTGTATGAATACTATTATGTTATTCTTTTTTTTTTTTGTGGTACTGGGGGTTGAACTCAGGGGCATTCTACCTCTGAGCTACACCCCCAGCCCTATTTTTTATTCTTTATTTTGAAACAGGGTCTCACTAAGTTGTGGAGTGCCTCACTAAGTAACTGAGGCTGGCCGCGAACCAGGATCTTCCGGTCTCAGCCTCCCAAATGCTGGGATTACAAGCGTGCGTCACCACGCCTGGCTGCCATTATGTTATTCTTATTTATTTAAATTTTGACCTTTTCCCTCAACATACAGATCTAGCTTATTACTTTTAGTTACTATTTAGTATTTATTTGCACTTGCACAGCACATTTACTCATTCATGTATATTGGTGGATATTTGTGAACAATGCGGAAACAAACAGTATTATTACTATTGTTAATATTATTATTATTTTGCAGTACTGGGGATTGAACCCAGGGCTTCACTATGTTTTCAGATATGAAATAAAATTAAGATGAAGAGAATTAACACAATTTTTGATGTTGAATACAAGTACATCTGCCATATTATTTTCTGGACTTCTCTGTATATTTGAACTCTTTCATGATTTAAATATGTTTTTGAAATTTAATATCAAACCAAGTAGGGCACAGAAAGAGGACAGCTCTTGAATGGGAAGATCTCAAAGTCTTACCGGCTGGACTGACCACGGAGCAGCAGAAATGATGGCTTAGATGATTCGCCTCCAGGGAGGAACTGGCTACAGTTTAGCAAAGCCCTCAGCTCCTCCCAAGCAGTGCATGCAGACCTGGAGTCAGGTGTACACAGGTGAGTTCTGACTCTGCTTCCCACAGACCAAACATGAGACGTCGGGCAAATTGCTTTAGTTCTCAGCTTCTGCATTTATAAAATTGGGGGATTAGATCTATCAGCCAGAGTTGTTATGAAATTAAATGTAATTGTGTATGTAATAGGCAGTTGTCCTGGTTTAGGTTTGATGGGGAAAGCGGAACCACTATGAGTGATATAGAAGAAAGGACTTATTATAGGAATCTGGCCATCATCATTTTGATGGAAGCTGAAAAGTGAAGATCTGTGTGATGGTTTGAGTATAATGCATGCCTCAAATTTTCAGGTGTTGAAAACTTAATCCTTAAATTCATGTGTTAATGGTATTTGGAGGTGGGATTAGATGAGGTAATGAGGGTGGGACCCTAGGGATGGCATTAGTGACTTTGGAAGGAGAGAGAACCAAACTAGCTTGCTTGCTCTGTCTTGCCATGTGATAATCTCTACCATATTATGCAGAAGGAGGCCCTCACCGGACGCTGAGCAGACACCATGCTCTTGGACTTCCCAAGCTCCAGACCTATAAGTCAAACAAATTTCTGTTCTTTATGAGTTGCCCAGTCTCATCTATTTTTTTTTTTTTTTTTTTTTTTTTTTTGCGGTACTGGGGATTGAACTCAGGGGCATTCTACCTCTGAGCTACACCCCCAGCCCTATTTTTTATTCTTTATTTTGAAACCGAGTCTCACTAAGTTGCGGAGTGCCTCACTAGGTAGCTGAGGCTGGCCGCGAACCCGGATCTTCCAGTCTCAGCCTCCCAAATGCTGGGATTACAAGTGTGCGCCACCATGCCCGGCTAAACCCAGTCTCATCTATTTTGTAATAGAGCAAAGAATGGACTAAGACAATCTGGAAGGGGACAGTTGAAGGATCAGAGAAAAGCTACCTGCTAGGGAACACAAAGAAATGTAAGGAGTCTATGTAAGATTTTGCATTTGGTAGTGGCCTGAAGTTACTGTAGGTGGGAAGAAAAGCTGTGCATGAAGGAGAAGAGCACGAGGACAGGCTGGAATTCATGTGGACAAAATTCCGCTCATGATGATTACTCAGGTTGCCTGATAACTTGGTGGCCCATGGTCAGGAATTCAGTCTCTGTGAGGCTCAGTATTAAGGCAGAAGCTTTTCTTAAGGGAGAATAGTAATGTGCAGAGTATGGTGTAGTTTTGTACCCAAGTTTGAAAGGTTTGTGTTGTGACTTGTCTATAGAGACCTGCTAACAGTTTCATACAGCTTCCTTATTTGCCACAGCTCCTTCTAGCACAACTGGATGTGCCAAATCATTTGTTTCATTCAAGTGGGAGAGCAGCTTGCTCAGTAGACTGGATCTTTTGCAAAGTCTTATTTCCAGGACTGCACTCAAAACCAGCAGCCTTTGAGGTTACTCCATAAATGGGTTGGAATAGCACACCCAATGGAGTGCAATTGGGTTGGGAGATTCCCTCGGGGAATTTTACCATTTCCCTACAGTAAGAGAGGCCAGATGCTACAGCTTCTCCTTCATGTTGCATGAAACATCTTGACCCCCTAGACTCCTGGATCCTTAGAAATGCCAAAATAGCTGGCCCTTGAATTTTTGTGGGATTCATTTTCCTCCATTCGTTTGCATTTTTCTTACCAAGATATCCAGAGCAATTGCTGTTTCCTGCCCACAGGGACCAATTAGCATGATAGTAGCAGTGCAGTAGGCCTGGTGATACCCTGTGGAATGCAGAGGTTATCAAGATCCCTGGGACTAGATTATGGCATAGACTGAGAGGCTATAGCCCTGAGGCAGGACAGTGAAGGTATATTTCAGGCTGTGCTAGATAAAAACAAAATGCTTCTGGTGGTCTTTATTAACAGGTATAGAGAAAAAAGCAGCTATTTTCAGATCAGATCAGCAGCTGCCAAAGGTTATGTTGGTTCTTTAGCAAGGAAACCAGGTCTGGAAAAGCACCTGCAATTAGAATCACCCCTTAATTAAGTTTATGATAATCCACTGTTATTCTTCAAGATCCAAATATCTTGGCACTGGCCAAATAAGCAAGTCAAGTGGGGATGTGGAGGGATTCACCATCCCTGTGTGTCCATGTTGGCAGCACCAACTTTTGCCATACCTCCAAAAATGTGAGATTTTATATATATTTATATAGATATGCTAGTTTATTCTTTTTTAAGTATAAGGGATTCTACTGGCTTTCACTTGACTTTTCTTACCATAGTAGTACATACTCCATAGAGAAGGAAACAAACATGGAGATTTTACTAATAACTTGACATGTCTATTCCTAAGATGATTGGTTCTGGAATGAGGAAATATCTACAAGGTATTCAGAACCACAATATGAGATGAATCCAACCCAAATTCCATCAGTGATCTTATTTCTATAAACTAGTGTGCTAACAGTGGACCACAGTGACATTTTCAGTCTCCTGAAGTTAGTGTCCATTCAGCACTAATACCCAGTGATCCATTATTATTATTATTATTATTATTATTATTATTATTACTATTATTTGTGGTAGTGGGGATTGAACCCAGGGACATTCTACCTCCAAGCTACACTCTCAGTCCTTTTTATATTTTGTTTTTGAAATAGGATCTCATTAGGTTGCTGGGAGTCTCACCGTGCTGCTGAGGCTGTCCTTGAACCTATGATCCTTCCAAGTACTGGGATTACAGGCATGCACCTGTAATAATGTAAAAATGTTACTATTAAGATCTATCTCTAAGCCAGGTGTGGTGGCGCACACTTGTAATCCCAGTATTTGGGAGGCTAAGACTGGAGGATCTGGGTTCATGGCCAGTCTCAGCTACCTAGTGAGGCACTCCGCAACTTAGTGAGACCCTGTTTCAAAATAAAGAATAAAAAGTAGGACTGGGGGTGTAGCTTGGAGGTAGAATGCCCCTGAGTTCAATCCCCAGTACCGCCAAAAAAAAAAAAAAAAAAAATCTATCTAAACATGCTTTTCTGGTTTCTGTGGCTATTAATTATCAAAACTTTTTAATTCTTTTTATGTTTATGACATTTTCACATGGATAACACTTTAAATGTGAAACTTTGGTTCCAGCGGAAAGTTGGGTCCAAGTATAAGATGTAGAAGCAATGAGAAAGTCTGGGTAAAGTCCTGGGGAAAATGAGTATTTTTTTATGAGGCACCTCAGGTCCTTTGTCTCAGTCCAGGTTCAAGGAAAGTTTTGTTTTGCACTTTCTTTAGACAAGGTGAGACTGAGATCTTCAGTTGGGAGGAAGTGCTGCTTCTAATTATAAAGGAGGCCCAGTAAAATTTGAGTCCAAGTCCTCAGCTTCTTCTGAATCTGCCCATATGTCTCTATCCTAGTCTTCAGGGCCCTACTTCTTCCCAATGTCCTGACTCTAACATAAAAGATCCTGTGAGGTTGCAATTTCAATTTGCTTTATTTAGGCCAAGATTTGTACTTGGGTTTGATTTGCAGAAATCTTGGTCCTATAGCCATAGGAATGAAGGGTATTCCTTAGCTAGACCTTGAATTAGTAACTTAGAGCCCTTAGATCATCATTTTTTTTCTTTCTCCAAGCACAATTAGAAGCTAACTACCAACACCTTTGTTCCCATTATTTTCACTAAAATATTCTGTGACAGTAAGTACTTGGTCATCCCAAACCTTGCCTTCTATAGGTACTTAATTACATGTGTTTCCAGCTGATCATTTAATTAACTATGCTGACACTCATACCATGACTACCAGCGTCCTCTTTACTACTGGCATCAAGATTATTAATAATTATTATAATAACTATTATCTGTTTATTTATTAGTAATAATTATTAATTATTCCTTCCTCATTGTTTGGGAAAGGAGAGCCATCTTCAGTGCTGTGTAATAAGGAATTTCTTATAGGAATTAGACTCTGTACAGTTGTGAGAGTAGCTGTGAAGTGAGGGTCTGGGAGAGAAAACTTGCTACACAGGGACTACAAAAGGCAGCACTGTGGTTTGATGGTTGGTGCCCACCAACACTTATTCTGAAGCTTACTTCTCCAGTGTAACAATATTGAAATGGTGAGGACTTTAAGGGAGATAAGGAGGCTACGGGACAATGCCCCCCTTGAGGGAGTGGCTGAGGGCTTGCAGACTGGGTTAGTTATTGCAAGAGTGGGTAGTTACAGGAAGAGCTCAGCTTTCTCAGTCTGTTCGCTTGCTTTCTTTCTCTCTCTTGCATATACTCCTGCTATGGGATGCTATCTTTCATCAGGCCCTTACCAGAAGATAATGAGGACACCATGTTCTTGCACCTCCAGAACTGTGAGATAAATACACCTCTTTAAAAAATAAAACACCTTAGCCCCAGGTATTTAGTGATAGCTACAGAAAATAGACTAAGACAAGCAGCTATCAAGGAAGTCTGGGGTTGCCTCTGTGTCTTATGGTGGTTCTGAAGTTATTACAGGGTAGGTGGCAGGAAGACAAGTTGGACCTAAAGCAGGAGAGAGCAAGGACAGCCTGGAACATATTACAAGTCTTTCATTACCTCACCCTGCAGGAGAAGCAAGTGTGTGCCCTTTGCATGGGGCTGCACACATGCCTGACCTAAGACTCAGCAGGAGCTGGGGATGCTGCCGAATCGGCTGCGGCCCCACACCAAGAAGGACACGTAGATCCTGACAGAGCATGTGTATCAGTTGTGGTGCACATGGGCTCAGAACCAACCTCCCAGTGTGATAGTGGTTCTGCTGTCCAAATCTCATGCCGGTTTCTCTAGTGGCCATCCATAGGCCCATACGAAGGAGGGGAAGTTTGGGCAATGTTGCTTGAGCATAGGTAGGCTGACCTGGTAAAGAGCACCAGGGCAGGTAATGTCCTGTAGCTCTTATTGAAGGATCTTAAGATTTAACCTAAGGATCATACCTAGAGTAAGCTGTCGAGAAAGGAACTATGTAAAAATTGGAACATGAATCGGCTTAAATTAAGACTGTGTGTGAGATTTTACTCATAAAATTGCCATCAGAAAAGCCAGAGGGGAGGGAAGACTTTGCTCTAGAACATTTCTATATTTGACAGTGATGACAATAACCCACTATGTTATCATAAAGCATCTGAAAGTTTGCAAAGTGCTTTACTTGTTCACACATTCACTAAATACCAATCCAGCACCCATCCTAGACCAGGCACCATGCTGGGCATTTTACCTATGTTGTCCCAAATAGATCTCCATTGTATTTCACATATCTGTGTGTGTGTGTGTGTGGGGGGGGTATTTTGTAGATAAAGGAATTCTGACTATAACATTGGGGATGCAAGACTCCCATGGGGATACAAGAAAAATAAGAGTCTGTCTTTGCTCTCAAGAACAGGGGTTGGTAGGCATTTCCTGTAAAGGAAGAGGTAACCAATGGTGTAGGCTTCATGGTCCTTATAGTCTGCTGCAAGTACCCAACTCTGCAGTTGTAGAGAAAGCAGCCATGAGCAATACAAAACAAAAACAAACAAACAAACAAAAACAAACGGGCATGTTTCAATAAACTTTAGTTACAAAACCAGGTCTTTTTGTCATCTCTGGCACTATAGGTCATGGTCTAGAGGGGAGACTAAGACTACTAACACAGCTCATGATCAGGTGACAGGGACAAGAGGTACCCACCAAAGGCTGCAGAGGCACAGGGAGTATCTGGCTGGGAAACTCCGCCTGTAGAAGCATTTCTACAATAGTGACCTCTGGGGCCTACGTGTCCAGGTCACTGCCATCCAAGAACCAGGAAGTGCCTTGCAGACAAATGCAGGGTGTGGCTGGAGCCTCTCCCTCTCTCATGGGAACCTGTGTCTTCTTCCTGAGCTGTCTCCTGTGAGCAGAGCCTGCTGCAATGTGGGGCTGTGCCCCCCCGCCCCCCCCCCCAGGCCTCCTTTCCTGTGTTACCCAGCCCCAAACCCTTCCTGAAAGCCATTGTTCCTTAGCCATGCAGTACAGAGGCTGTGGGCTTGGCGCACAAAATCGTCCTAAAACGACACTTTTTGTGTGTCAGCCTCAACCCCTTCTGACCTGGAGCCTGGAAACAACACATCCCAGTGGCCATCAGCTTACGTTCCTCCCCTGAACACCCTCTGGGTTGGTACCCCAGGTAAAGAAGGGTTTAGGAATCTTTCTGTCTCACAGTTTTATTTACCAGCTCTGAGATCCTAGACAAAATTCTTGACCTCTCCTAGCTTGGTTTCTTGATTTAAAAATGGAGATTATGAGCCGGGCGTGGTGGCGCACGCTTGTAATCCCAGCATTCGGGAGGCTGAGACCGGAGGATCCGGGTTCGCGGCCAGCCTCAGCTACCTAGTGAGGCACTCGCAACTTAGTGAGACCCTGTTTCAAAATAAAGAATAAAAATAGGGCTGGGGATGTAGCTCAGAGGTAGAATGCCCCTGAGTTCAATTCCCAGTACCGCAAAAAAAAAAAAAAAAAAAAATGGAGATTATGCATCTCTGATAGGGTCCTTGTGGTAATTAAATGAGAAGGTCATCCAGGTTCTCAGATTCCACTAACCTGAAACAAAGTAGATTCCCAGGCAGCTTTAAGAGGGGCTCCTGCATTGGTAGGGTGGAGTGGCCATGCTGGGCAAAATGACTTCTCAAGCCTGACATTTACAATTATTTTATATACAAATCTTGTTGTTTGTTGATGCAGTACTGCGGATTGAACCCAGGGGCATTCTACCTCCAAGCTACACTCTCAGCCCTATTTTTTATTCTTTATTTTGAAACAGCATCTCACTAAGTTGCAGAGAGCCTCCCTAAGTAGCTGAGGCTGGCTGCAAACCCAGATCCTCCTGTCTCATCCTCGCAAGTACTAGGATTACAAGCGTGCGCCACCACTCCTTGCTTTATATACAAATCTTTATCATTTTTATTATTTTAATCCAGGGGCACACTACCACTGAACTACACCTTCATTCCATTTTTATTTTTTCTTTTAAAACAGAGTTTCACTAAGTTGCTGTGGCTGGCCTCAAACCTGCAATCCTCCTGTCTCAGCCTCCCAAATACTGGGATGCAGGCATGTGTATATGCACCCTGCTTTTCTACACAAATCTAGTGAGAATTCATTTCCTTAACTTATATAAAGCTATTTAATAGAATCCCAGAAACAAAAGTATGTGATCTCAAAGGATCTCTTTGTGTGCTCCCTAAACTTAGACATACATGAAGGAATACTTATTAACACAAAAAAAATTTATTTAGAAGGAAAAACATTGTAGAATTTTTTTTTCTTTTTTTCTTTTTTTTTTTTTTTTTCGTACTTGAAGGTGGAATCCAGGGACTTTCTACCTCTGGGCTATATCCCCAGCCCTATTTTATTTTTTATTGGGAAACAGGGTCTCACTAAATTGCTGAGACTGTCCTTAAACCTTCGAGCCTCCTGTCTCAGCCTCCCAAGTACTGGGATTACAAATGTATGCCACCACAACTGGTGTTTGCAGGATTTTTTTTTTAATGGTTAGTAGTTTTTCACACATATAAGTCATTTTGGATCCTAATATAAAGTGTTTCCATTTCAAATTGAACCAATTTTGCTTTTTAAAAGTCTCCACTGACAAAACTTTCATTGAGGTTTGGAGAGGGGGGAATTTTTTTTTTCCTTGTCCCCTATTTAAAAATATATTTCCCAATGGGCTGGTATTAGGAATAGGTATCCATTTCTTTAAGTCCTACACAAAATAAAAGCATCCGACTTGGTGGGCAGAGGGAGGTCTGATTTCTTTTTCCTAATGCAGATGGAAAGAATCCCAAGAGACCAGTGAAGCAAAAAATTATCAGAGCCATGGTATTTACTAAGTCACTTTGTGCCAGTGCCCCGGCAAGCTGCCACCACAGCGGCCAAACCTGACCAGTACAGAGAGGGGCTCACTGTGCTGGGGGAGAGGAAGCAGGAAGTTTGCTAAACCCAGACAGAAGAGAAAGGACCCCGTGGGGACAGTCCCAGCAGGTGGGAGAGCCCCTTGCACAGACAGGCTTTTTTGACCCAGAGAGTGCACAATGGAGTCCTCTCGGGAGAGATTTTTTTTTCCATGGTTTTCTTCTTGGCCCTTGGGATTTGTCGTTTGCTGGCTCTCTTTGTGTGCGACTTGTCTTGGCCTTTCTGGTTTTCTTTGCCTTTGGAACTTTCAGACCTTGCCATGGTGAGCACTGCCCCGTTGAAGGGCCTGAGTCACAGCCTCACACTTTCAACCTGGTATCCCGCAGAGGTATGGAGGCTCAGTAGGGGAAAGGGCGCTTTATCACCCCAGCCCTGGCCCCAGGCACCCCCCTGGGAGCATTGTTGGGGGACTTTTTCAGATGAGAGGGTTTCTGTAGAAGGCTGACAGGGGACAACCTTCTACAGATGACCTTTAGAAATCTTTTTCAATTCTGATTCTAAGATTCTCAAATGGTTGTGTGTGGCCCCCACCCAGTGTCATCTGAAGCAGGCAGGAGGAACTGAAGAGGATTCAGGGGAGACAGGAGGGCTGACTTTAAGATCCTTGCAACACAGAAAGGAGGAGGAGCTATTGTCCTGGGATCTATGGTCTCAGAGCAGAGATACTGGCTGGAGTTTTATGACAGGATGGGGGTCTGCAGTTGATATATACAAGGAGTCCTGATTTAGTAGATAGGTCCCTGCTTCTCATCTGTGTGACCCTGGGCTAGTGACATTTCCTTGCTAAACCTTTGTTTTCTCTTAGTCAAACTGTGATAAGATTCACCTTGCTTCTGCCTTCCAGCTATTTCCAGGATTGAAAAGGGTAAGGGAAAGTGCTTGTAAATTCCACAGTTCCACAGATTTAATCCTATTGTCCAACCTCCTAATTTTATAGAGCAGATAACAAAATCTCAGAAAATTGAGCCAGGGAGCAGGTAATCCCTCCCAGTACTTGGGAGACTGAGACAAGAGAATTGCATGTTCGAAGCTAGCCTCAGCAATTTTGTAACAAGACACTCAGCAATTCAGAGTGAGACCCTATCTAAAAAATAAATAAATAAAATATAAATTAAATAAATAAATAAACCAGGTGTGGTGATACACACTTATAATCTCAGTACTTGGGAGGCTGAGACAAGAGGATCACAGGTTTGAGGCCAGCCTCAGCAATTTAGCGAGACTCTCAGCAATTTAGTAAGACCTTGTTTCAAAATAAAAATTAAAAAGTGCTGGGGGTGTAGCTCCAAGATAGAATGCCCCTGGCTCAATTCCTAGTACCAAAACCAAAAAACAAAACAAAATATTTTAAAAAGTAATAAAAATAAAAATTATTTATTAATAGTTTAAAATAATAAAAATAAATAAAGGACTGGAGTATAGCATAAAGGTAGAATGTCCCTGGGTTTAATCCCCAGTATAAATTAATTAATTAATTAAGAAAGGTACAGGGGACCACACAATAATACTCTAAGGCAGTACCTGGTAAGGACTCACATCTATCAGGGAAATTCATATTGGTCCCTAACAGCCCCAGAATTAAAAACTTGGGGTGGGAGAGGAACCATGGTGCAGCCCTAGAGTTTTATCTTCTAGTTCTTCTCTGAATTGTGCTGCTACACTAATTGATTAAGTTGCTCTTGCCGTGTGTGTGTGTGTGTGTGTGTGTGTGTGTGTGTGTGTGTGTGTGTGGTGGGGGGGGCAGTGAGTGAATTGATTCCTTTCTGAGCATGGATTCCTTTCTGACCCTGCATTGAAGGGTCCCCTCCCTTCCCAGATTTTGGGGTGTGTCTTTTATAGCAAATATCGCACCCCCGGCCCCACCTCGGTTATCACTTGGCTTCAGCTGTGAACAGAAGAGAAGTAGTTTGTTTAGCCGGAGCTCTTTTCTAAAGCCAGGAGGATTTGAAAGAAGAGGAGGCTGCCGTGGGTTCAATGGTTAACTAGTCAGATTAATAAATGCTAGAAGGAGGAAGTAGCCAGTACATAAAGAAGCAAGGAAAAAAAAAAAAGTCTCCTTGTGGTTTTTGAAGCCAACGAAAAAGTTTACCAAGATCTGTGACCTGTGGTTAAAATGTCCCCTTGGCGACCAGCCCTCATCTGACTCCAGCCCGAAGCCGCTGCCTTTCAGGAGCATCCAGGCTCCTCTTTGGTTCAGCAGCTCCCCACTGGCCTCCTGTCCCCCACAGAACTCAGCCAACTGTCCCCGCCACAGAAGTCCCAGGGCTCTGCCCAACCCCACAGCTTCCCTCCCGGAACCAGCTCTTCTTTCCCCACCATCTTTCTCCCTGGCACGGCCTCCACCCAATGTTTAGCATCATACAGAACTTTGGGCCACGTGAGAACGTTTGGCCAGTGTAGATCAGACCTGGGCTGTCCCGGCCTCTGCCCCGACTCAGTTTATATGCATTTTGGCAAATTGCTTGTCACTTTTTTCTTTAAAGGACCAAGGATTAAATATTTTAGGCTCGTGAGCCACACAGTTGGTGTGTCTCAGTTCTCTAATTCTGCCATTATAAGTGTGAAAACAGCCAGAGACAATATGCAAATGAATGGGTATGGCTATATTCCAATAAAACTTTATTTACAAAAATAGGTGGTGGTCAGGATTGACAACTCCTGAACTAAATTCTCTAAGGATTCTTGCAACTCTCAAATATCAAAGATCCTGGATTACTTGATAGAGAGGAAACTGAGGCACGGTGGTATGTGGGACACAGTGTGCCCCAAGCCACCAGAATGTGAGCCGCCCTAACTGGCTGTGGCTCTCAGTTCTTCTAGAGGCTGAGCACAGTGTTGGCCCTCAGGCCTTTCCCGGAGTCTGCTCTCCTCAGGCAACTCGGTGCAGAATGAAACATATTTTCTCTGTTTCAGGAGGACTTCCCTGCTCCTTGAGGACCTCAGACTGTTTGGTGATTTGTGGGACACTATTAGAAAATGAAGGTGACTGACTAATCTCGCTTAACATGCTTTCCAGTTCCTTCCATTTCCTTGCAAATAACATGATTTTGTTCTTCTTTATGGCCGAATAAAATTCCATTGTGTACATATCCCATACTTTCTATGAACACATCAAAGTCAATCACTAAACTGATCTTGAGAAGGAGGGAAGAGGAGGGAGTGGGGCGGGAATTGGGGAAGGGTTAAATGAGAAATGTGTGCATGGATGTCTTTACCTATACTAGCTTGTATCAAACAAAGATGTGTAATTACAGCACACCAAGTTAAAAAAAAAAAAGAAAAGGAAGGCGTGGGCGGTGGAGGATATAATGCAGTTTTTTGAATCCAGAAAAGCTGTGGCTCAGGGAAGTCCCTGAACATTCCTTCCTGTGACCTCAGGTTTCCAAATCCACACACATTGATTTATCTTCTTTCCCTCCCTTTTCTTCCTTCCTTCCTTCCTTGTTCCTTCTTCCTTCCTTCCTTTCATTTGTTTTTTTTTTTCTTTTTGGGTACTGGGGATTGAACCTAGGGGCATTCTACCTCCAAGCTATACCCACAGCCTTTTTTATTTTTTTTATTTTGAAACAGAGTCTCACTCAGTTGCTGAGGGTGTCACTAAGTTGCTGAGACTGGCCTTGAACCTTCAATCTCCCTGTCTTAGCCTCCCAAATACTGGATCTCAGACATGTGCCACGATGCCTAACTGACTGACCTCCTCTCCACCCGCAGGGCGGTGCTGGGAGGAAGGCCCAGCTTGTCAAGATGTTCCACCCATGGGGCTCCTCCCTGGAGACAGGCTTTCCAGACTGATCTTCTGGCAGAAGTGGCGTGGCTGGTCCAATGTAGCTCTGTTTATTGTTAGGCTTCTGTGGCGTGCTTCCCTTCAAACGACCTCGTGTAAATTTATATGGGACTCGTTGTTCCTTGGCTGAAGACCCAGGAGCTTTTATGATGTGTATCCGTTTTCCTCTTTGCCCCTAACTTCTGGTCTCCAGAAGGAGAAGCTGTGGATAAGGTCCAGTTGGGTCAGGTGACACCTCTTCTGCTGAGAACCTCAAAGGCCCTGTGGTCCAGCCAGGGGGACCCTCCTCTCCACCTACCTCTCTCCACTGCCTGTGTAGACCCCTCCATGGGTGCCTGGCCAGGATGATGTAGCAACAGTCCTCTCCACTGAGCCACTGTTCCCTGTAAACTTGAAACAGGGCACCCAGCCACATTTACTGAGGTCCAGGGAGCAGCCCAGTTGTGTTTGTGGTGAGGGGCTATGGTGGCAAAATTTTTCATAAGTGAAATGAAGCTTGAGAATCGGTTAGCTACAGTGGGATTTTCTTTCCAAGTGAGGAAGTGAGATGTTCATGACTGGCTTTAGCAGGAGCCTGACTGAAGAGCTAGACGGGTTCTGGGGAATCCTGGGCAGAGACACCCCCCCCCATGAAAGTGTGTGGAGTTCATGGTCAGCTCACAGCTTCTAGCTGCAAGATGAGCTTCAGGTGTTCCCTATCTGGTGTATTGACCATCCGACCAGTTTTGGAGGCTGTTGAAGGTATAAATATGGTGTCCTTCTTACAGTTGGGATGTCCCAGTCCACCCTTGTGTATCCAAAAACGGACTGCAACATTCAGAGGCCTGTTCTCCGGGTGACTGCTTCTTTAGTGTTGTCCCTCTCTCCCCACTCCCAGCCCTGTGCTCTGTCATCTTGACCGCAGCAGTCACTGACCTGCATCTGCTTTCCAGCCCTGCCCTTGCTGACTGACAATGTCAGCCTTGACTGACGATGTCAGCCTTGACTGACAAAGCCCTTAGCTCATCTCTGTTGCCTCTCTTAGACCTCGACTTCCAAATCTTAAGGCTTTTCCCATCCCCTCCTTCTATTTCTGTCACTGATGTCCCAGTGCTTTACTAGAGAGTTGGTGATGTTCTCCAGAAGTGAACACAGGAAAGTGTCAGTGACTTTGTGAGACAGGCCATACATGGGAAAGGTGAATTTTGCTCCCCCAAAAAATATGCCCAAGTACCAACCCCAGGACCTATGGAAGTGATGTTATTTGAAAATAAAGTTCTTGCAGATGTAATTAAGTTAAGGATCTTGAGATAAGGTCACTGGATTTAAGGCAGGCCTAATCCTTTATCTTTTTATTAAAAAAAAAAAAAGGAAAAAACACAGAAACATACAGGGGAAAGCCATATAAAGACAGAGAATAATTCATTTACAAGCCAAGAAAAGTCAAGAATTGCCAGAAGCTGGGGGGAGAGAGGCATTAAATTAATTTTCTCATTTCTCACCCTATACACTAGAATTAACACAAAGTGAATTGGGCACTTTAATGTAAAGCCAAAATTATAAAATTATTAGAAGAAAATAGTAAATTTTCATGACCTTGGATTGGACAATGGTTTCTTAGAAATGACACCAAAAGCCTGAGCAGGAAGAGAAAAAATAGCTAGGTTGGTGGTGCACACCTATAATCCAGAACTTGGGAGGCTGAGACAGGAGGATCATAGGTTTGAGGCCAGCCTCAGGATTATAGCAAGACTCTCAGCAACTTAGCAAGACCCTATTTCAAAAAGAAGGAAAGAGAGAAAGAAAGAAAGAGAGAGTTGAAGTGTAGCTTGAAGGTAGAATCCCTCTGGGTTCAATTCCCAGTACCAGGGAGGAAAAAAAAAGAAAAAGAAAAAGAAAGAAAGGAAGGAAGGGAGGGAGGAAGGAAGGAAAGAAGAAAGGAAACAGGAAGGGGAGAAAAAGAAAAAATAGGTTGGACTTCATTAATATTAAAAATATTTTGTGTTTC
>PVLC010000729.1:104509-182469 GCA_004027655.1 Graphiurus murinus
AGCATTCGGGAGGCTGAGACCGGAGGATCCGGGTTCGCGGCCAGCCTCAGCTACCTAGTGAGGCACTCTGCAACTTAGTGAGACTCGGTTTCAAAATAAAGAATAAAAAATAGGGCTGGGGGTATAGCTCGGAGGTAGAATGCCTCTGAGTTCAATCCCCAGTACCGCAAAAAAAAAAAAAAAAAAAAAAAAAAAAATATTTTGTGTTTCAAAGTACACCTTTACCAAGAGAACAATCCCTTCTGTACAGCATCATAGACAACAGGGTCCAGCCCCCACCAACCCCAACAGTGATAGGAGGAAGGTCCCTTCATCCCATTGTGATCCTAAGGGCTAGAGATAAAGGTTCTGCCTTGTGTCAAGTTGAACTATTTCTCCCCCGAGGAGCAGTTGGAAAAGTAGTCTGTTTCTCCTCCCCATTACAGCCCTTCAGATATCTGTGGATAAGTAGCAACTCCCTGAGACTGTCCTGCTGCAGACCAGACACTCCTAACTCTGTCAGTCATTCCTTACACCATATAGGTATCAGTCGGGGTTCTGAGTTGCAAGCCGTAGAGACTGACTCTAGCTGACTTAGGTAGAAAAAATATTTTTATTAAGAGGAAATGGAGGTGTTCAGACAATTGACAGAGAAGTTGAAAAGTTTAGCTTGAGAAAGAGGCAGGGACAGCCAGAACCATGCTGACACATATCAGAAGCATCCGAGGAGGGCACCTGGGATGGCAGCTGGAACTTGCACTGCCGTGGGGCAGGAAACTGTCACTATCCTCCTGGGGATGAGTGCCGAACTACCCATGCAGCAGCTATTTCTCAGGAACCTACTAGAAAAAAAAATCAGGAAATGGCATTTATTTGGATACCTGTTTGCCTTGTCAGGTCAGCTTGGCTTTGTCTAGAGCACCAGGCATAAGTGGTGTTGTGGACTGAATGTTTGTGTTCCCTTAAAATGCATATTGGAGCCCCAATCCCCAGTAGTGAGTAGTGTGACTGTCTTTGGAGACAGGGCTTGTGAGGAGATGACAAGGGTTAAATGAGACTGTGAGGTGAGGTCCTCATCTGAAAGACTGGTACCCTTGGAAAAAAGACATCAGAGCTGTCTCTTTGTCTCCTCCAAGTGAGAAGGCCTCGGTCTACACGCCAGAAAGAAAGCCCTCACCAGCTGCCCAGTCACCTGGAGCCTCCATCTTGGATTCCTCTGCCTTTGTTATGGTTAGGTTAGCCCAAGGTGACCAAGATAGATGGCTCAGTAGTAGTTATGTGTTTCCAACCACCTGAAATTTGCACAATACATAGTAGCCCCTAGAGAGATATGAAATCATGGTTTTTCCATTTAAGCACCAGAGTTGTACTTAATGGTGGTGATTTTGATAATAGTTTTTTTGTGTGTGTGTGTGTGTGTTTTGTTGTTGTTGTTTTTTCAGGGAGCATTAAATTAAGGGGAAAAATCATTTAAGGAAATACAGGCTCATAGGCTTTTAGGAACCTTCTAGGACAGTGGCTCCAACCTGAGTCCTGGGATGAGCAGCAGGGAGGTTATATCCAAGGTGTCTGTGACAGCTTTTTAAAGACGTAAATTCCAAGTCCTACCCTTTAAGAGTCAAATATAGTCATCCTGGTAGGGGACCTACAAGTCTGTATTTTGAATAAGTGCCCAGGACACAAGGTTAGTGAGAGTAAGGACTGGGAACTTTGCTCTGTGCAAGCTCCTTATACTGCAGATGGGGAAATGGAGGCTGAAGAGGAAGATCTGGGTCCAAAGTCACCCATCTATTCCCAGGTCCAGCCTAGACTCAACCAGGACCTGGGTCTCTGTGTCTCTGGGCTATTGGCTGCTCTTCACAGCACTGACAAGCACCCTGCATGTGAAGGAGCATTTGCTAGGGACCTCAGGTGGTGCTTTCAAAGGGGCAAGGAAGAGGTGAGAGGGAGGAGGCAAGAAGCAGGAGTTCCAACTGAGGAAATGGACATGGACTTACTCTTGGTGACTATTAACTTTAAAAGGTTACTTGGAATCCTTACTATAAGGAGTAATTTGAAAAGCAAATGGGGGAAAAAGAGAATTCCAGATAGGGGAAATAGCTTGAGCAAGCCCTTGGCTGGTGGTGGGAATTTGAAAGCAAAGTGAGAAGAGATGGCAGTCTCCCCCAAGTGCTGCTGCTGGCCTTGCCCCAAGCATCCAGGCATTGCATTGGCACATGGTCAAGGTCATAATTCTTTTGTAAACCCTAAAGCACTAGTAACACCCCTGGGCACATAGAGATGAGCAATAAAGGCCTCATAAAGTCAGTTGAGAACTTACCCCAGTTTCAAGAAGTAAAGAAGGAGTTGAGATCTTTGTAAATCAGCAGAGAGATGGTTGTATATGATTCATGTAACTGAGTTTGGAGCAAATAGATTTTGCCTTCAAGGAGAAAAAAATGCATACTCCAAATTCCTACAGAGAAAGATGTTTCTTCTGTTCAACATCCCCATCTGATTTCTTCCAGATCCCTAGTGGCTGTAGTTTTTGGTGCCTGCTGCTTTTAATGGGTGTGAGGGGGGAAAAAAAAACAACATGAGATGGAAGTGGTGTCTCCCTGCGTGACTCAGCACAGTGTGCAGGCTGGATTGTGCTGGGAGCCAGGTGAGCAGAGCATGCCTCACCCCATCTTATCAGTGCCCAGCCATCAAGTCTCAGGCTTTTCTGGAGGGCAGAGGCGGCTGCCAGGTAGGCACAGATTCAGATAAGTGTGCCTCTGGGTAACGCCAGAGGCTGTCCCAGGCCCCACCCAGGACCTCACACCACCTGGGACACAGATCCTGGGGCCCTGACATTTTGCACCACCTCCCGCACAGCTCCTGGCTCTCAGGAAGAGGAGAGGCCTCTGTTTGGAGTCCCTACTTCAGGTAGCATGCACTTCCTATGCAACTCATATAGGATGGTGCTGGGCTGGGGTCTTGAAGGCTGTCAAGAAGGGAGGAGGTGCTGAGAGGTGCCTTACACATCTTTCACTCTGAAAGGCAGGATGGGCCTACACGTGCATGAGTAATGTGTGGGGTGGGATTGTCCAGGGTTGCAGGAGAGGCAAAGGATTGTTCTAAGGAAGTTCTCAAGTTCCAAGGTAGAGGTGATGCTTTCTACCTAGATTTCTGAGAGGCTATCAGGGCCAGGTAGCTTTGAGTTGTGACTTGAGGGTGAGGACTTGGGTGCAACGTGGGGCAAGAAGCATAGGCAGAGCGAATGGCCTGAATGAAGACAGAGAGGATGGACATTCAGGCCCGGCCTGCCCTTGGGCCCATGCCCTTCTTCCCACAGGGCCATGCATTAGAGCCCGCGAGTGTGTTTCAGCTTTTCTGAGTGCCCTTGCTTTTCAAATTGCAGATCCTGGTGCTGAATCTGTTTATAAGATGAATGGTGGCTAGACTCTGCCTCATAGGAGTCAGAAGTTCAAGGCATGAGGAAACTCTGAAGGGCTTTGCCTTGACCTCCTCCAACTCCTCTCTTGGATGGCAGGAACACCCAGCCCCTGCACTGCTTCTTCTGCTTCCTCACCCTGGTCCCACTGCCACCTGCTTTCGAGCATACTCTTCCCATGTGTAAATGTCCATGTCTGCCCATTGAGGCCCACTCCAGTGCTTCCTCCAGAGTGATTTGATGGTGCTGATGATCTTTGTCCACTCCCCATTCCCAAGGTGAAAGGGTGACTCTTCCTTGAACTGCTACCACACTGTGTATCACCCCCTCTAAGGGCAATAGCTACAGGCTTACATAGGTTTTCCTGTCCCAGCTAGACTGTGAACGCTGGCATGTGGGGCCATGTGTCCTTATTACAGAGTCTAGCTTAGCATCTGGCACCTAGTAGGTGCCCAGAAAACACCAGTGGCAACACAGGATGGTTGGATATAGACATCTCTGGAAACACAGGGTAGAGTTCATCAGAAAGGGTTAAAAGTACCTTACAAGGTTAACTAGAAAGAAATGCGGTTTAGAGATTTGTGCACATAGACAAAGGGCCATCTGAGGAAGGGCAGCAGGTGAAGCACTGTGTCTTTGTAGTCAAAGGAGATGTGTGCTTGGCCAGCAGCAGACACTGTAATCACTGACTCCACAAGACCTCTAGCCCACCCAGGGAGTCCCCACCGTACACCAGCCTGGACACGTGGCCCAGTCAGTTGCTGGACAGAGCTGAACATGAGGCCAAAAAACTTTGGCTCAGAGACTTAGTTGGGAAAACATTGATGCCAGAGAGCTGGAGATGTAGCTGAGTGGTAGAGCACTTGCCTAGCATGCATGAGGCCCTGGGTTCAATCTCTAGCACCACAAACATAAAAAGAATAATTGGATGTTATTTTTGGACACATTAAGGAGTATGCAGAGCTGACAGAGGGAAGGGAAAGAAAAGGACACTGACATTTATGGGGTCCCTCTTGGAGAGAGAGTACAGTGTAATAGTTGAGATCTGACTACTGGGTTCCAGTTCCAGATGTCACACTCACTGACTGCTGGCCTTAGGAAGGCATGCAGTCACTCTTATCCTTCATGTCTGCTTGGTAGAGGTAGAGGTTTTCTTACAAATGGGATGAATTGGTCTACACCAAGCACTTAGAGCACAGCCTGGCTCATAGGTAGTAGGTGATATATATTAGCCATTACTGTCAGCCTGTGGTGTGTGTGTGTGTGTGTGTGTGTGTGTGTGTGTGTGTGTGTGTGTGTGCATGTTACCAGGGATTGCATCCAGGGACAGTCTACCTCCAAGCTATACCCGCAGCCCTATTTTATTTTCTTAAATTTTGAAACAGGACTTTGCTGAGTTGCTGAGACCTACTTGGAACCTGCAATCTCTGTCTGAGCTTCTGAAGAACTAGGATTATAGCTATGCACCACCATGTCTGGCTGGCTTGTATTGGGTTTTGTGTCCATGGATTTAACCAATCATGAGTTGAAAATATTTGAAAAAAAACATTAGAGCTGCACTGAACAGATTCAGACATTTTTCTTGGTCATTTTCCCCTAAATAATACAATACAACAATACATTGCATTTACATTATTCTAGGTATCATAACTAATCTAGAGATTATTTAACATATATGGGAGACTGCATAGGGTATATGTAGATACTATGCCATTGTAAAGAAGGGACTTGAGTATCTATGTATTTGGGTATTTGCAGAGTCCTGGAATCAATGCTCTGTGGACACAGAGGGACCACTGTGTAGCACTGCTGTTGACCCAGAAGAATAACAACCACCTGCCAATAGGCATTGCCTAGGTGAGGGAACTGAGAGTGAAAGAGGTTCTGGGGCCTGCCACACTCAGCTGAGCCAGAAATGAACGCAGACATATAAGATTCCAGAGCCCACATGCACTATTTTCCCATTGCACTGTGCTGAGAGAAACTGGAGACTATTCTAGGCTAATCATCTCATGATAAAGATGGGAAACAAAAGCTTCCAAAGAGAAAGTAGCTAGACCCAAGCTTGGGCTTTTAAGTCATAAATGTCCAGAGGTCATCTAAGTCCAGTTCCATAGACAGCTAGGAATGCAGGACTCAAGACTGAATGGGAGGCCAAAATGGGTCCTTGGTATTGGGGGAATCCCATGGCTGGTTCTCAACACCCAGAACCTTCTGTCCTAGCAGAAGGTCAGTGACCTCTGTGCCCTTCCTAGGTGACTGGACAGAGAGGTCTGGTTACCAAGGATTCCAGGCTCACAGTTCAGAAAAGGGCCACGTCAGCAGCCCGGTTCCAGCTGCTTTCCACATCCTTGAGCAACCACCACACAAAGGTGCTGGGCATGAACCCAAGGGTGTGGTAGAGACCAAATTAGCAATATATACTTGTTGACCCTCCCTGGCCAGGTTTCACTGAGTACTTATGACTGTACTGTTTCTTTCTTCTTGTTCTTGGAGTCTCTAAAGTCCCAAGTAAAAAAGTAGAGCTATGCAGGGGAGCAGGAGGAGTAAATCAGCCTGGAGTGAGGGGCCCCTTAAAACGAAAATGCATGCAATTGATTGGCCATTTGTTGGTTTTAATGTACCAAGTGAATCTGTCAAAACTTGGAAGTGGATGACAGAGGGACAGGCAGCGACCAGAGGGAGGCAGAAAGGTGTTAAATAATCCGAGGTGGCTGTGGGTCTTGTTGGCATGGAGGATTTATATCCTGTCTTCATAATGTGCCCTTTCATCATGGGAGCTGGATTTCAAACATCTAGTCTAGACAGGAATTGATGGTGCGGCCTCTCAGCTTACAGGGCTCAAGGTTTCTCAACGCCAGGACTCTTGCATATTGATGGGAATGGCACACGCTGCCAGGGGACATTGCTGGGAACTTGGGAGGCCAGAGGTGCGATTCTTCCAAGCCTGGGGGCTCCACTCAGAAGCCGCCTGTGGAGGTGCAGTCCCTCCCGGGATGATGCCTCTTTGTCTCCATCTCCCCAAGAGGGCTACAAGTCCGATCATTTCTGTGGCCTGCAGCCAGCCTCGTGCCTATGCTGTATTCTGTTTCATGTGAGCTCGGTGCTAGTTTCGATGGCTTTCATCAGCTGCTGAAACTCACCCCCTCCCCGTCACCTCCCAGGGCCTTTGGCAGGCCTGGGCTAACAGGGCAGCTGGGAGGACTCTGTTGCCCTCTGCTCTGCCTAGGCAGGCCCTCCCTCCTGGGTGGCCAGAGCCCCCATTGCATGAACCCAGAGCCTGGGAACTTTGGCTCCCGGGGGGGGGGGGCTCCTACCATCCCCCATGATGTGGATCCAGCATGCCCAGTCTAAGAACTGTGGTGGCCAGCATGGAAGAGAAGGGAGAGCAGGCCAGGCACCAGGAAGCATCTTAGGGAGAATGAGGTGGAGTGACAGAGCTATGGGCCTGAGAATTCGAAACAGGCTAAAAAGACTTAAGATTAAGTGATCCAGGGAAAACAGACAAAAACTGTATATACTCAAAACAATTTTTAAAAAAGGCACAGGGCTCAAAAGCAAGTTTATGTTTCTTTCTCTCTGTGAACAGCTGGGGATCCCTGACTCATTCAGTGTCCCCTATCCTCTATGCCCCAGGGGCCAGGGAGAGGCTGGTGCTGCAGGAGACAGCAGAAGGCTAAATCAACCTCGCCCCTTACTGGTTCTGTGTCCCTGGACAAATTAGTGGGCATCTCTGAGCCTCAACTTCCTTGTTTGCAAAATGGAGACAAACCTATTTCCCAGGGTTGTTGCTAAGGTTAAATGATTTGATGTATTATATGGTTGGCATACAGTAAGAATGAAATGAAGTCACAGTTAGTATCTCTGGTCAAATATTGCTCACCTATATCCTTTAAAATTATTTATTTATTTTGGTGCTAGAGATTGAATCCAGGGGCATCCTACCATTGAGCTATATACCCCTAACCTCTTTTCCCCCAGTTTTTATTTCGAAATAAGAGTCTTACTAAGTTGCTGAAGCTGGCCTTGAGTGTGCAATCCTCCTGTCTCAGCCTCCCAAGTACTAGGATTACAGGAGTGTGCCACCACACCTGTCTTCACCTGTACCCTTTTAAAGCCCCGCCCTTAGATACCTACAATCACACTCAGTCATCTTTCTGAATGACCTCACTTTACCCATAAGCCCAGATTCATGTGAGTGTGTGTGTGCATGTATAGAAGAGACCAGAAGAAAAGGAAAAATGCTTGCTTGGCATAGTAAGCATGTTTTCCCTATACTACAATATGTTCATATGCATGTGCATATGCAGATATAGATACACACACACACAGTCCTGTGGGATTGGCAGAGCAGGATTAAAGTTTCTTCCTTTTTTGTGTATGTGGTACAAGGGGTTGAACCCATCGACACTCTACCTTGGAGATACAATCCCAGTCTTCCCACCTCCCCTTTTTTCAAAAAAATTGAAACAGAGTTTCACCAAGTTATTGAGAGTCTCACTAAGTTGCTGAGTCTGGCCTCGAACTTGGAATCTTCCTGTCTTAGCTTCCCAAGTATTGGGATGACAGGTATGCACCACCATACCCAGCTAAAATTTCTTCCTTTTAAAGATGAGGATACTGAGCCTCAGAAAGATTAAGGGATCTTAATAAAATCACACAGCCAATTTTCTTTTCCAAAAGGAATGATCGGGAATTAATATTCCTTTAAAATATTTATTTAGCAAGAAAACATGACAAAGAGATGTTGAACTCAACTCTTTAGGGCTCCTTAGAAGTGTCCTCTTAGAAGGTAGCATCAAACACTCTTGGAAAGGCAGGTCTCAATTTTACCCATGAAGGAAATGTGTTTCCCTGGAATGACTCTGATGATTCCCAAATCCAAATTCCCTGAGTCAATTCCTGGGAAAGTCAAGTCACAGAAAAAACCAGCTGTCACCCTGAAAACAGTTTTCTCCTCCAGACTCTGTTCCTGTGCAGCCTCAAGTCACTTTCACTGTAGTGACAGATCCAAGGACCATGACAGCCCTCACTCCTGTGTAGCACCTTCCACACAAGCTGTGCTTTCCCATGGCCCTCAGAGGCATCTCCACTCTACAGGAGTGAAAGCCAAGGCCCAGAAGCATTCTGTGTCTCGGCCTAGGTCAGGCATTTGATAATCATTGAACCGTGGTCTTCCGACATGCCTAGTGCTCTTTTCCCTGGACTATTGTGCCTTTTAAAGAAGCTGTGCTGTGAATGTGGATTTATTTTACCTGTTCTTATTTTGAATGTTTGGAATTATCTTTCCTAAACAGCTTTAATAATTTAAATTAGCTCTCTGTATTTTGAGAAAGGGGGCATGCTTTGAAGAGGGAATTGGAACATGAACAGTCATGTTTTTTAGGCATTAGTGTTTATTTCCCCATGATATTGTAGCTTCCTCTGGAAAAATCCAACCACACATCCGTTTCGAGTCCTGAGAAACTCCCAATGTTGACCATGTGTCTGATTCTGTGTGGTCAGAAGAGTGATGTTTCTCAATGCCCGCAACTTATTTCCATGTTAAAATAATTCCACGCTTGGCTAAATCCCACTTAAACACAAGTGTGCACCTGTTAAAATAGGTCATTTTTCACTGTTAATCTTCTAGATTCCATGAGTATGTGTGGGAACCCCAGGCAAATGCAACCTTAACATCGCAAAGGGCATTTTTCTGTGCTGAGTGATCCCAGTGGGTCCAAAGTCCTCAGACCCCTTGCTCCCACAGAGCTGTAAAACTAAGAAAGATCACTTTCTGCTGGAGAATGGGACAGAATCAAAGCTTAGCATACAAGGCCTGTGTGAAATAACATGGACTTTCTCCTATGACTGGGTTATATTTTAATTCAGTTTCTGAAGATGTTTTTCCACACTCTGATGTACTACAGAGTGGAAACTCAGAAACAACTTTCCTCTATACTTGTAATGAAGCATAAAGACAGAGGGGGGTGAGGGAGAGATGAGGGAAGGAGAGAGACAGACAGACAAACTGGGCTTGGTAGCACACACCTGTATTCCCAGTACTTGGGAGGCTGAGGCAGGGGGATTGCAGGTTTGAGGTCAATCTCAGCAACGTAGGGAGATTCTGTTTCAAAATAAAAAATAAAAAGGCTGGGAGTGTAGCTCAGAGATGGAATGCCCCTGAGTTCAATCAAAAGAGAGAGAGAGAGAGAGAGAGAGAGAGAGAGAGAGAGAGAAAGGAAGGAGAGAGAGAGAGAGAGAGAGAGAGAGAGAGAGAGAGAGAAAGCTCACAGGCTTTCAGAGCAGGGAGTTCTTGTGTTTGATGTTTTGTACTGGAGCAGGAGTAGGACATTTTTATCACAAGCTTTAAGACTCCAAAGTAAATGCACAAGAGAGCACTTTGATTCTGAAAATTTGGCAGTGAGCTTTCTCTCCTTCCTCAGGGCTGAAGTGTTTCCAGAGGCCCAAGTGTCCTGAATCAGCTTCAGGAGATTGCCTCCAATGTATAAGGGTCTCTAGGGCTCACTGGAAGCATGGCGCCTGGGTTCCAGAGAGAAGGGCCTAAGGGAATGAATGGCAAAGCTGGGAAGCCAGGCTCTGCAGTGGAGCTTGGGTTCAGTGATTGTGCTGAGACAGCCTCTCCCTCCCTCCAGGACACTGCTTAGATGGCTCTTCTTCCCAGCAGTTTATTTTGAAAAGAATGTCAAGCGCGGTGGGGGAGGCCCCAGAGCAGTGGCCTGGTAGCCTATATCAGATGAGCCGCATGGGGAAGTTCCCATCCTCTCAGGGAGGCAGACGTCCACCTTTTGCCTGCTCACAGGGTCATTAATATACATGGAAACTCCAAATCTGAGAATGGGGTCTCCAAACTGATTTATTTTTAATACTTTTTTTGAGACCAGTGTTTTGGGATGAAGAGGAGAGACAGGGTTCCTTTGCTGCCTGCGATGGGGGAGGCTGGCGAGGCGCCCCAGGGCTGTCTTCCCGGAGAGGACCTTCTCTAGTGTCCTTCACCACCGACATGAGAGTCAGGGCCTCTCAAGGTTCCAGCCCACTCTCTTCATTCAACTCACCGTCGCAAACATTTCCTTAGTACCCACATTCCCAAGGACTGTAGTGAGTGCCATGGGGCCACCCAGGTGACCAGGACGTGGTCCTTTCTGCAGAGGCGACACCCGAGCACGCCGACAGCCAGTGTCTATTTGTCAAGAGCATGGACAATTACATGAAACAAAGAAAAGGAAAACAAAAACAAAAACAAGAAAAAAAAAAACACGGCTGGTTTAGTGTGAGGCCTGGTCAAGAGAGTGTCGGGTTCTGTCTCCCTGGAGGCCAGGGACAGTTTGCAGAGGGCATGGCAAAAGCAGGGTTGGCACTGAGGGAGCTTGAAACCACCTCACCTGGGAAAGATGTGCAGGAGTGGAGGGCAAAGGTGGCCTGGAGAAGAAAAGATTTGGAGAACGGGAGAGCTGGTGTCTTGTACCTGAGGGACTGTCCTGGGGAACACCCAAGTTTGTTCACTGCCCCTGAAGGTAGAACTTGGATGCTGGCAGAGGAGAAACCCCCAGAGGCAGCTCAAAATTGAGAGTGCTTTCCTCCTGCCACAGGATGTGCTGGGAGGGGTGACTTCCGGTCTCTGGAGGGAACTGAGCCAGGATGGGAAGCCCACTAGATAAGCAAGCACAGGAGGGAGGAGATATGGCACTGGATCCTTGAAGCTTCACTCTCTGCAGGAGAGTCCTGGATTCTTCCTTTCCTCTTCTTGTAACTTAATGAGCTGCTAACATCCACACTTGGCTTCTTATTCAAACAGGCCTAGGTGTGAATGGGGAGGGCTGGCACCACAGGTGGGCAAATTAATAACAAACTCCCACTGGGTCCTCTGGAAGGAGAGGAGGGATAAAAACCAAATCATCCTGCAGGCCTGGAAGATGGATGTTGACTTGAAGGTTGCCTCCTGGGCTGGGTCCACAAGGCCCTGCTGAGCAGGAAGGGACATAGACAGTGTTTGCTGCATAGACAGCAGGGGATGGAGCTGCTAAGCAGCATAGTGTCCTCAGCCCCCCCTAGCTCCTCCACCATCCACTCAGGGAAGTGCTGGGACTGAGGCAGGACAGAGAGCCCAGAGGGTACAGCTCCAGAGGTGGGCAGCAGAGAGGGTTATGGGGTCTGAATGGAAAGAATTACACCTGTTAATCTCATCCCCTCCTTCCTGGCCCTCCACACACATTTTTATCATTATTATCCTAGTTAAAATTGTGAGAAGTGGCCAGGCGTGGTGGTACATGCCTATAATCCTAGTATTTGGGAGACTGAGACAGAAGGATCACAAGCCTGAGGCCAGCCTCAGCAACTTAGCAAGACCCTGTTTCAAAATAAAAATGGCTGGGATATAGCTTGGAGATAGAACACATATGGATTTAATCCCCTATCAAGGCACACTCCCCCCGCCAACACACACACAAATTGTGTGCAGTGTTTTCCTAATATCATTGTCTACAAAATTAAGGTCTCATGGGGTGTAGTAGCCCACACTTGTAATCCCAGTACCTGGGAGACTGAGATAGGTTTGTATGTTCACGCCCGGTCTCAGCAACTTAGTGAGGCCCTGTTTCAAAATAAAATAGGGCTGGGGGTATAGCTCAGTGGTAGAATGCCCCTGGGTTCAATCCCCAGTGCCAAAATAAATAAATAAATGTCTCATTCTGTCAGCAGGCATTTGCTGAGCCTCTAGCACAGATCAGAGTTGTGTGTGCAGAGATAAAGCAGATGACCTCCTTGGCACTGAGGAGCAGAGGCCATAGCAGAACTGGAGGATGTCCACACAATCTAGGGCTGGCTTGGGTGGATCATTGTTGCTATGGGAAAAGAGGGGGCCTAGGTCAGTCTGTAGGGTTACCTAAGCTTCCAAGAAGAGCTGCCATTTGACTTGATTCTCAAAAAGGGTTAAGAAGCTGGGTGCTGTGGCACACACCTGTAATCCCAGCTACTAAGGAGGCTGAGGCAGGAGGATTACAAGTTTGAGCCCAGCATGGGTGACTTCATGAGATCCTGTCTCAAGATAAAAAATAAAAAGGGCTGGGGGTGTAGCCCCGTGGTAGAACATCCCAAATTCAATCTCCTATACTGCAAAAGAAAAAAAAAGAAGGGCAAGAGAAAGAGAAGTGGGGATGTATCACAGGTGAAAGAAAGAGCAGGCCCAAGGTCCAGCAGTGAGAAACTGTAACCACAGGTGACTAGCAGGCTGGTCTGCAGGTCAGGACACCTGGGGTGGAGGGAGAGGAGACCAGATTGGTCACTTTAGAAAACTCTTGGAGAGGTTTTGTTTTTGTTTTTCTGGACTGGGGATTGAACTCAGGGACATTTTACCTCTGAGCTGCACCCCCTAGCCCTTTTTATTTTTTATTTTGAAACAGGTTCTTGCTAAATTGCTGAGACTGACCTCAAACTTGTGATCCTCCTATCTCATCCTGCCAAGTACTGGGATTACAGGCGTACACCACCATGCCCGGCCTTGGACAGTTTCTTATAAAGTTAAATATACATCTGACCCATGATTAAGTAATTCCACTTCTAGTGACTTGTACAAGGAAATATGCTCCCAAAAATATAAACAAGAAAAACATGTTCCCAATAAAATTGCAAAGAATGTTTATAGCAGCCTTATTCAAATATTGAAGAACTGGAAGCAACCTAAATGTCCACCAGCAAGAGAATAAATAAACCTGTGGTATATCCATACAATAGAACACCACTAAGCAATAAAAAGGAACAAACTATTTAAACATGCAATGAAATGTGAGTGAATAACAAAACCACAATGTTTACTGAAAGAAATCAGATATGAAATAATACAACCTGTATGATTCCATTCATATGAAATTCAAATTGAGACAAAATAAATATATACATTTATTTACATTATATTATATTATATATTATATTATAGTTGTGTGTGTATATGTGTGTGTATGTGTGTTTTGAGGTGGGGTGAGGGCTTGTGTTGACATGTAAGAGGCCTGAAGGAATTTTCTAAAAGGATAGAAATGTTCTATGTTTTATTTTGGTGATTCCATAGGTATGTGCAATTTTCAAAATTAATTAAACTGAACATTAAAACTAGCTTTTTGTATGTAAACTTTATCTTTGAAAAAAAAAAAAGCAAGAGTCAGTCGTGGTGGCGTACGCTTGTAATCCCACCATTTGGGAGGCTGAGATGGGAGAATCCGGGTTCGAGGCCAGCCTCAGCTACTTAGTGAGGCACTCCGCAACTTAGTAAGACCCTGTTTCAAAATAAAGAATAAAAAATAGGGCTGGGGGTATAGCTTGGAGGTAGAATGCCTCTGAGTTCAATCCCCAGTACCGCAAAAAAAAAAAAGCAGGTGCAGTGATTGATTTATATTTGACTCTCACATTTCTAGCTTGAATGTGAATGGTGGTGACCCTTAGACAGATGAAGGATGTAGCACTCAGCTTTCCATTACTACAATAAAATACTTGGGGCAGGAAAAGAGGTTTATTTATCCCACAGTTTTGGAGGCTAGAAGACCAAACAGCATGGCTGAGGCTCTGGGAAGGGCCTCCTTGTCTGCACTGAGGTGGCGTGAATCTCAGTGGTCTGGCCTCTGGTGATGGTGCTGGCACCGGCAGCATCCTGGGCTAGTACAGGGCCTCCCATGGCAACAGACATATGTGTGGATCTATGTGCATCTGTCAGTGTGGTCTCTGTCCTGCTCTTTATAAAGCCACCAAGATTCGATTGTGAGGGCTCCACCCTAATGACCTAAGCTAATCTCACCACTTCCCAGAAATCCCACCTCTAAACACGATAGTCTGACTATTTCCATTTTCTTAATACCATTAGCATAAGACTTGGAGATTAAACTCCTGCCTAAGTTTGGGGGGAATGAACTGTTTCAAATCATAACAAAGGATATGAAAGAGCAGGTGAAGAAAATCAGCTACATGGATCTATATACCTAATATATATGGCTTATGTGGTATCAGTTATCATTGGCACCAGGAGGTGATGGACTGGGAAGAAAAACAGAAATAGAATCAACCAGTCTGGAATTCAGGTAAGAGGCCAAGAGAGGGATGTCCCTTTGAGAGTCTCCTGCAGATGATGATTGAAGCAGGAACAGGAGTGAAAAGGTGCAGAGAGGGGCTCTGGCTAAGGGCAGTCCCAGGGCAGTGCTTGTTGCTGGGTGGCAATGGAGGGTGGTCCATGAAGGAGACTGGAATCCATCAGGGAGGAATGAGAAGAAGCGGAATAGGGCAAAACCACAGTTGTCCAAAGTGGACTTGTCAGTGGGTTCCTTCTTTTCTTTGTTTCTTTTCTCTTTTTTTTTTTTTTTTTTGAGTAGGAAAGTTTTATATATTAAGGATTTTTTAAAACCACTTTCATGTGGTATAAGTTATGCACAAAATCCATTCACTTGGAGTGTTTGGTTCGGTGAGCTCCAGTGAATCTGTACAGTCAAGCGATGGCTGCCACACTCAAGTCTTAAAACATTTTCATCACCACAAAAATGTCCCTTGTGCCCCTTTACAATCAATCCCTGATCCCATGCCCAGCCCCAGACAACCACAGATATGCTCCTGTCATTACAGTTTTGCCATTTTTAGAAATTTCATACAAATCGAATCATGTAGTTGTTTGTGTCTGGCTTCTTTCTTTTAACCTGTTGTTGGATTTCTCCATGTTCTTGCATGCATTTGTAAGTTACTCTCTTCTTATGCTGACTGGTTTTTACTGTGTGAATATACCACATTTTGTGTAGACATTCGAAGGTCTATGGACATTTGCATTTTTTTGTAGGATCATGGATGATCCTGCAATGAATACTTGCTGATGCCTCTTTGGAAGGACACACATTTTCATTTTTCTTGTGTCACAACGTAGGAGTGGAATTGCTGAGCTGCATGGCAAGCATGTGTTAATCTTTAAAAGAAAGGGTCAAACTGTCTTATAAAGAAGCCATATGTAGCCGGGAGTGGTGGCACACACTTGTAATCCCAGTACTTAGGAGGCTGAGACCAGAGGATCCGGGTTCTCGGTCAGCCTCAGCTACCTAGTGAGGCACTCCGCAACTTAGTGAGACCCTGTTTCAAAAAATAAAGACTAAAAAATAGGGCTGGGGATGTAGCTCGGAGGTAGAATGCCCCTGAGTTCAATCCCTAGTACGAAAAAAAAAAAGAAGCCATATGTGTCATTGTACATTCTCACTAGCACACAATGAGGGTTCCAGTTTCTTTACATCCTTACCCACACTTGCTATTTTGTTTTCTAACTATTCTAGTGTGCATATAATGGTTCAGGTTGAACATTTCTTATCTGAACTGAAAGCATTACAGTGAATGGGGTGTTTCTGTTCTTGAAGACTGTCTGAAAAAATAAAGGGATTGGTTAAAACACAGTCCCTATCTTTGGGAAGTCCCAGAGTGTAAGTAGTGCTCTAAATACACGTTTCCTCCTTCTGGCCACCTCTGTCACGTGAGGTTTCAGCAGTCACCTACCTCTCCTCCCTACTTCTCGTCTCCCTCCCTCGCCGCCCAGTCTGGTCTCCCAACACAAGTCAGACTGAACCTTTTAAAGTAAAAACCAGGTTACGTAACTACTCTGCTCCAAACTCCCCAACCATGGCCAAAATGGGCCTGCACAGCCTGACCCTTGTCCACCTGTGGCCTCATCGCCACCAGTCTCCCCTTCCTCCTCTGCTCCAGGCACATGGGAGGGTCTTTTTTCTCTCCCCGGACAGTTGCTTTCTTGCTACTCTAAGTTTGGCCATAAGACCTGCAGCATCCCTTGGGGGCCAGCTAGAAATGAGGACTCTCAGGCTTTGCCCCAGCCCTGCTTGATTCCATCTGCACCTTCAGGAGATCCCCATGGGGATTTCCTGACACACTGGAGGTCTGAGTAGCAGTGGCCTAGAACCCCCCACTGCCCCTTCCCCCACCTCCAAGCTTCCTCGGCTGTGCCGCCGGCCTTCAGCGTTCTGTCCAGGTGCTGTACAGCCCGTGTCTTTACCCTATCCAGACTCCAGCTCCAAAACGACTTCCTCAGGCCGGAAGTTCTCCTTTCTGGAGAACTGTACCTAAAATAATGTCCCTACCCCTTTGGTCTCTACCTTCCCAGCCTGCTTTCTTTGTCCCTACAGCACTTCACTTGTCTTATCCTCCAATGCAAGTGCAGTACCTAGATCAGTACCTACGCATAGCAGGATCAGTCTCAGTCCTTTCTGGTTTTTTGTTTTTTTGTTTTATATTGAGGATTGAACCCAGGGATATTCTACTCCCAGCCCTTTTTTAATTTTTAAAAATTTTTCTTCCAATTTTTAAAAAGTAATTTTATTAGTACTTGTAATGACACAGCACAGGGAGATTCAAAGTGATACATTCCTACATTCATATCTGCACACACACTTCATGTATTTCACTCCACATCCCACCCCACTCCCCCTCCTACCTCCCCATTAATCTCATGATAGTAAGATTGGTAGTGACACTGTCATACATGGACTTAGCATTATTTGAACTGTTTCCTTCCTCAAGCCTAGCCTTGTTTTCCCCCTTCCCACCTCCCTACCCCACTCCCCTTCCACAATTCTACTGGTCTCTATTTTTTTAAAACAGGGTTTCGCTAAGTAGCTGTGGGTCTTACTAAGTTGCTGAGGCTGACCTCAAACTTGTGATCCTCCTGTCTCAGCCACCCAAGTACTTGGATTATAGATGTGCACCACCATGCCCAGCGATTAAGTATTTTTGAATGAATGAAAAACTGAACACAGTATAATATATAATAAAGTAGGATGTGACATGTCTAAGAGAACTTCAAAGTACTGTTGAAGCACAGAGGAGAGATCGCTTTGGCTGGGGAAGGAAGGGTGTCAAAGGAGGCTCCATGCTGTAGGAGGCCTTTGAGCTGAACCCAGGAAGACAGAAATGATTTTAAAAGTGGCAGCATGCAAGCAAAGACCTGAAGGGAGAAGCGTAGACACACAGAGGAACTGCTCCTCGTAGCAGAAGGCAGAGTTCAGGAGATGGAGAAAGTTGGAAAGCTCCAGGAAAGATAGACTGCTGACCAAGATCAGACTTCTGTCCCCCAGCCACAGGCATCAGTAGAGGTCATTGCCTCGGTCAAACACCACTCAAACCACTCACACCTGTCTAAATCACGAGTTCACACCTTGGCGCCAGAGCAAACCAGCGGAGAGCTTACAACTCCACACAAATATTTATGTAATAAGATCGGGGCTTCTGGGTGGCTTCCGATCTGAATACTTTATTTTCACCTTGGGTTTGTATACACTGTGCCTCCACGAGTATGCTGAGCTAGACCTCAATTTGGGTGTAATGTTAGGTCAAGGTTTATGAGATTGCCAAAAAGGAAAAAAAAAATGTATAACCTGCTGTGATTGACAGGGAACTCGGAAGGGTTAAGGAAAGACCTTACCTTTCACTAGGCAGGGGCTTGGGGAGGGGGTGGGCTTCCCAACTCACATTTCCTTCCCTAGAGGGCAAAGCTGCCTTCAGACCAAACAGGAAAGCACCTGAGAAAGACTCAGAGCCTGTGCTGTCCTAAGCAAAATGCACTCTGCAGAGGTTATGTCTGTGCACAGTGGGCGTGAATGGAGGTACACAGCCCCGGGGTTCTTCCAAACCCACCTGATTAGGGCTGGGCTAGGGTGGGGGTCAAGCTGCCACCTCTCAGAGCTGGATGGGGTTTCTCTAGCCAGCCCTTTAGAAAGGCTAGAATGGCTTCAGACGTTCAGGACAAGATGCAACAGAGCCGAGTGGTGGGTAGACTGTGCCCTGGGAGCACTGTGAGGGCAGGTAGGCTCCTGAAGCCACCCGAGGCCGTCGGGGGCTCCCTCTAGGTGTCTCGGGGAGGGGGGGGACTTGCACCTATCCTGCCAGCGGGTGGTTCAGAGTGCAGAGGCAGAGCGTGAGTGGCTCTGTGCACTCCAGGCATCAGGTTAAGGGCAAGCATGTCTCGTGGGTGCACAGGAACCACGCACCTCGAAGCGTGGCCTGTAGACTAGCAGCACTGGTGTCACAGGGAAGCTTGTTAAAAATGAAAAGTCCTGAGCCCCACCCTGGACCCATGGAACCAGAGTTGGCCTTTTAACAAGACATCCCAGTGATTTGTACATGTGTTAAAGTTTGACACGCCATAAAAAGTCCATTATTGTGAAGCAGAATTCAACTCTCTCTAATAAAGAACTTTATTTCTTCTTCTTCTTCTTCTTCTTCTTCTTATTATTATTATTATTATTATTTTATTTTATTTTGCAATACTAGTGATTGAACCCAGGGCATTCTACCTCTAAGCTAACCTCCCACTCAGCCCTTTTATTTTTTATTTTGAAACAGAGTTTTGCTAAATTGCTGAGGCTAGCCTTGAATCTATAATCTCCCCCTATTTCAGTCTCTCAAGTATTGGAATTATAGGTGTGCACCACCATGCTCAGCTAAAATCTTTAATTTTTTGATTTATTCATGAATGAAAAATTTAAACCTAATAAGAGAAAATAGGATTTGTCCATACGACTGGTGATTAAACACATGGGAATACAACTTGGTTAAAGAGAGAGGAGAAAGGGGACGAAGTCTCCAAGAAGTGATTAGGGAGCTGGAGTAAGATGACTAAAGAGGTGCCAGCTGCACCTTGCAGCAAGTGAACCATTCGTTTCCGTCTGATTGGTGACTCCCTCCTCAGAACATGGACTGCTGTGGTGAAGATCTTGGGCAGTCTTACTGCCACTCCCTCTCAGCTGATGGCCCATTCCTGCAGTCACGTACAAGCTAGGTCAGTAAGCACGACAAGAAACACTCTGACATCCAAAAAGCTTGGTAGGCACAACAAGGTGCATGTAGGCCCCCACCTGCCATCCTGAAAATGCAGGCCATGAGTCCCCTCTGAGGACAATGGCACATGGCATCGTGACACAAACTCATGCCACTCGTGGGAATATCACCCACGGCACTGGGGAACGGAAACCTTTTTGAGCAGGAGGGGCAGGTCCACACGTTCTGCTTTATGGGGCTCTCTTTTTTCGTAGTTTTACAATGATGTTTTGATTCCTGGAGCCCAGTTCTAGCAATGCTGCCCTGGATGGCTCTCTTCTCGAGTGCTCCTATAAGACCCCCTAAAATAGAGCCCGAAGGGGTGGTGATAGGTGCTCTTGGCCCTGAAGCTTATGAGTTCAGCCAATACTATCCAAGAAGAACTTCAGTCTAAACAACAACAACCACACAAATCAAGGAATAAGGTCTATGTCACTGTAAGTAATACTGCTGTTAGAGTGTCAGAGCAGAAAGAGACCTCATTGATCCAAATGGATTTTGTCCATAATCAATTACCAGCAAGAGGCAGAAGAGCAGCACAGTGAAAAGCTTACCTGTGGGCATCGGCCTGCCTGCATGCCTTTGAATCTTGGCAGCTGTGTGATCTTGGATTAAATATTAATTCATCTGTTCCTGGTTTTCTCATCTGTAAAGCAGACAGACTAATAGTGCCTACTTCCTACGGTTGTCCTCAAGGTTAAATAGAACTACCAACCTACAACCTCTAGGAAAGTGCCTAGAACATAGTACACACCCAGTAAATAATAGCTATTGTAACTGTCGAGCCAGGGGTGGTGGAACACACCTGTAATCCCAGTACTTAGGAGGCTGAGACAGGAGTGTCACAGGTTTGAGGACAGCCTCATCAACTTAACGAGACCCTGTCTCAAAATAAAAAAAATAAAATAAAATAAAAAGGGCTGTGAGTATAACTCAGAGGTAGTATTCCCCTGGAATTAATCCTCAGTAGCAAAGAAAAGAAATTAATTGTCAAAGCTACTTCTGTCCTGGAATTTTAAGGAGGGGAAGCAACGGGTGCTTATGGGAGCTCGAAGAAGGGCTGCACACAGACTGGGGGTGGCGGGAGTGAGGCAGGAAAGGCTTAAGCCTAGTGGAAGTACATAACTTCAGGGGCTCTACATTCTACTGTTTTGTCTTATTTTTTCTGCTAGAGTACAAGCTCACGTTTGGGTACACACACACACACACACACACACACACACACACACACACACACACACCAGGAGATTTGCAGCTGTTGGGAAGATAACATGGGAACAACTGCCAGCAGCTGGGATCCCAGCCCCAGGGCTCACTCTGGCTGTTCCAGCTCCAGCTGTGAGGGAGGAGAAAGACTGGAGCCAAAAATCAGCCTCCCCAGCCCCTGAGAAAATCCCCCCAGATTAGGCAGCTGCCTGCTCGCCTCCTCCCCCTGGCTCTCAGCTGGAGAATGGGAAGTTGGATCGGGAGGTGAGGAGCTGGGAGGCCAGGAAATTGGCTCTGTTTATTCCCATCTTCCTGGAGATCCAGCAAGAGACCCCGCCTGGGGATCTGGGTGTCTGGCCTTGCCTACAGCTGTTCCGCTGCTGCATCCAGGCATCTGTCCTGCTTTGCTGTGAGCAGTGGAAGGAGGGAGCTCCCACGGAGCTCCAACATCGGTCCTCAGCCCTGGCTGCAGGTCAGAATCACTGGGGGAGCTTCAGTCTGGGCCCCACCCAGAACAACAGAAGCGGAGTCTCTGGGAGGGAGGGCCCAGCACTAGCATTTTTTTAAAGTTCCTAGGAGATTTTAATGAGTACTTAGAGTTGAGAAGCACTGACAGATAAGGACAGGCACAACTCTGGGGAGTCATAAACCACAGGCCTTCAGATCTGAATGGGGCTTTGGAAATGGTTCAGCCCAACACCCTTATTTTATAGATGGGAAATGCAAGGCCTAGGGAATGAGTTCTGGCAGAGCTGAGAGAGCCAAGTGTCCCACATCCAAGTCCAGCACAGCAGATTTCAAAGGTGCCCCTTGAATACTTTTTGCTACCAAGAGCATACAAATGACCAGACATGCACCTGTCATCCAAGAGCCAGACAGAGGGACAGACATGTACCAAGTGACTGTCACCACCTGGCCCTGGGCAGGCGTACGAGAAAGGCCCACATTTGCTGGCTGGTGGGCCCCACCCACCCAGCTGTGGAGCTTAACCCGTCAGCCTGCTAAGAGCAAGCAATCCCACCTGGCCGCCTGATCAAGCGGGTCCCACCCTTTTTACAGGGCCATTCCTATCTCCGTGGAGGACAAGGGTCTGAAAGCTCCTGTGCTTCCTATTCTAGACCTTACCCCAAGTACCAGGGACTCCTAAACTCCCTTCCAAAGCACTACTAGTCACTCCTGGGGCCTGCTTGGGCCTTTCCTCAGGTCTGTCTTCCAGAGTGTGGGTCATGTGGCAGGTGCATGTACTTCTAAAACCAGGGACCACCAAGGGGTACTTGTATCCAAGGGATTTGGAAGAAAATTTGAACATCAAGCTAGAAGCCCAGATGTTTCCCTGGATGAGTACACAAGGCTCCTTGTAGACAGGAATATTCCTGGGAGAAGGAAGAAAAGGGTTGGGCAGGGGACAGGGACAGGTTTCGGTCGTGCTACCATATTTCAGGGCCCAACTCCAGGAATCTGAGAATTCTAAGTTAGAATTAACCTTCAGATCATTATAAAGATATCTTTGTCAAGATGGGAGGCTAGAATATGTTTTAGTGAGGGGTTTTAGGCTTGTTTTATAACCTTTAAATAAGAGATTGGGGAAGTTGCACTCTTGTCCGAGGCCCAGCACATGACCTATTAGAGCCCGTGTGTACCCCTACGCTTTGCCTTGTCTGTGTCCCTTCTGCCGAATGAGTGAGCCCCTATCGGAGCACACATTCAGAAAGTGGTCTGGATTTCATCACTACTCAGCCCCAGGGCTGGGAGTCCTTGTGCTGTACAAACCCTGCGCACCATTGCCTGAAAGAAAATCAACCCAACCATTATTTGTTAAGGAACAAGAGCAGGGGCAGGGACATGGGGTGGGGGAGAGGGAGGACATTCTTGGTCCTTTGGGGTTTACATTGCCCTGGCTTGAAGCTTGCTCCAGAGAGTGTGGGCTCCTGAGTTATTATCACCTTGTCTTCTCCATCTCAATATTGACACATTAGAAACCCAAGGACCTAGGGTCCCTTCCCACAGCCAACAAGCTGGTCCACACAAACACCAGAGCCTGTTGGCACCCTGGGCTTGAGACTGAGCCAATGCCAAGAGTCCTTGTAGGCTCTGTGGGCCCCACAACCAGGCATGTTAAAACCTCTAATTGGAAGGGTTAAAATCACCATCCTCTCCATTGGCAGAGTGGAGCCATTACTCTCAAGTGAAGGGATTAGAAAAAGTCCATTTGGTGAGAACTCCTGTGCCTGGCTAAAGGTTGAACATGCAGAGATAACAGGAGGCCATCCCCTAGCCATGTCCAGGAGGCTGGGAAGCACGGGCCTGCTTGAGAGGAGCACCATGATAAGGTGCCTTTGAATAGCAGTGGACATGAGCATGAGCATTCTAGGTTCTGAGTCAGGGCAGGAAGAGGTGGGAAGGAGCAGACTGCTGGATGGCCCTGGCCACCATGACCAGCAGTTCAGGGGCCATTCTGATTTCCACTCTAGGTTCTCAGTTGCACTCTCTGAGGAGACCCACAGGCAGATATTTTTAGCTGCTGGTTGTTTTTGACACCAGCTAAGTGTCCAGCTAAGAGTTCCGGAATGTTAGTTACAGTCTCAGTCATTTGTTCTCAGTGTGAGACTTGCTCTGAGCATCGATCTTAACCCGCTCAAACAGCTGTCAACTGTGAGCATGGGGACTCTGACTTCTGTCTCCTATTGTCCTTCTGCAGCAGAGTCATTATATTATCATCTATGTATCATTCATTCGTTCATTTGTTCGTTCTTCATTCATCAGCCTCCTGCTGAGGTCTTCCCCCATGCTAGGGCACCCCAAGAGCCAAAGACAAACAAGCATCACACCAGGTCCAGGTCTTCAGAAGCCCCACGGTCTCCTCAGAGAATGAGTAAAGGAAGATGTGCAGCTGTGTCTCCAGCAAGCACTGATTCCTCTTCCCTTCCAGGCTGAGGTGTGCTGCATAGGAAACATAGCAGGTTAAGTAGCTGCAATGTCTATAAAACTTGAGGCTAGAAATGTGAGGGTCAGTGACCTGGAACGCAATTCCATATTGCCAGGATTAAAGCCCTTCTTTTCAGATTCTAGCATTTTGCTTTGCAGTGTGGCTGTGCATGGCCCTCTCTTCCTCCAGAGACTCGGTTTCTGAAAGCAAAACCCCACCCACCCCCATGGCCTAGGTCTCAGCTCCTCCTGAGTCTAGTGCCGAGCTAGGAGCAAAGAAGGTGATAAGTCGATGAAGGTTGAACTGAATAACTCAGATTGCACTCATCCCTTCCTGCTCTGGGCCCATATCCAACACAAAGCCTCCTCCTCTCTCACCTCCACCCCCAAACACACACACTCCACCACCCCCACCCAGAGACAGGTGGTCACTGGGAGGGTTCTGATGTAGTGTGGGGGAGGGCAGGCCGTGATTTAAACACAGACATCTTCCTGTTTCACATCAGAAAACAAAATCCTGGATTTCATTGGAACCCCAACTCTTTTGAAGTAGTGCCCCTCCCCGGAGAGCAGGCAAACAGGATTAATCCTGGTCCATCAGGTTGATCCATAATTGAGAGGAATCCCCCCAGAGCACTGCAGTCTCACCACTTAACGAGAGTCCCCAGAAATGTTTCATGCAAGGAGCCCAGGCAGACATGCTATTTTGCAAACAGTGACCTGCATTTGCCTAATCCACTAGCCTGGCCAGATGCTTATGAAAGGGCCCCCCAAGGCTGCAGGAAATAGGCCTACTCCTTTGTGTGTGCAGAGGAAGGGAGCCCACCCCACCCCCATCACAGCCAGGGTACCCCAAGCTGGCCATGGCCCTCTCATCCTCTGGTAGCTTCCACTTGGTTTGGAAGAGGAGGAGGTGATTGAAGAATAATGCTTCTGAAATAGTGGGGGCCATTAAACTTCACTGGCTTCATCCTGTGCACCAGGTCCTATATTTTCTCATTTCAGCCTCACAGTCCCCCGCTCCAGGGTTGCTGTTACTCATCCCACTTTGTAGATGAGGAGACCAAGAGAGGCTTAGAGAGGATGAGCATCTATTCAAGGTCCTCTAGCAAGTAGGTGGCAGAGTAAGGATTTAAACCATGTCATGCCTGGCATTCAGTCCCATGGTCTTTCTACTACAGTATCAGAAACATGGGCAGATTGGTCTCCCATCAAGGCCCCACTCCCATATAATGCTCCAGTCCTTCCACAGCCCTGTTCCCTTCCTCCAGCATCAACAGTTACAAAAACTCTGCATTATCTGCACAAAGTAAATTGCTATTTTACAGGAAATGTGGATAGCATGCCATTGTCATTGTTACAGGCAGAGACATCCCCAACACTGAGGGGTCCCTTAATCTCCTGTTGGTGGGGGAAGAAAACTAGAACCACCTTTCTCCTGGGAAGGAGTCAGATTTCAGTGAGTTAATTGTCTCAAAGCCTGGTAGTCTTAAGTAAGAGACATTTTATCATCATTTCGCCATCCTTTTCCTCATTTAGTGAGCCTTGATGTGTGTCTGCTGTGATTATGCTTCTTTAAGCCAGTATTTTCTCCTGCTATCTTTGAGATGTGGCATCTTAAACTTGAAGATGGACTTCCGGGTCCTACAATAAAAAAAAAAAAAAAATCTAATACCTCGGAGAAGGAAGTGATTTGTCTAAAGCATGACCAGAAATACAACTGCAAACTCCCTAGTCTAACACCAAGGCTTCTTCTTCAGACCCATGGAGCTGGCTGTTGACAACAGGTGACATCATGACCTCCTGGTAGCCCTGTGTCTCTCCATTACATTGAGTTTTAACAGAATCCCAAGGATCCTTTCCCTGTCTTATTTTTAAGACACTAATTGAAGTGAACACTTGGGCCTTATAAGTAAATAGTGAAGTATGAACCAGTTTTTGTTTCTATGAAAAGCTAAAGCAAAATGAATTCACTCCTTTTAATTTTTCAGTCAATATCCAAGCCTATTTTTGCCTGTGATATTCCATGGGATGTGCTCTCTGGTAAGAGTGATTTCTTGATTCTACAGCTCTGGGCTCTCCAAACGCAGAAGTCCCTTAAAATGGGGGATAGTATCTCTTTGAATAATGAATGTCCTTTTAAGTGAACAGTGGCAGGGGAGAAGTTCAAGTGAACCTTCTTTATAGTTCTGCTACCAAATGTGAATTAAACATGAACTCTCTTCATTCCTGCAAGAGACAGGTTGAGGCAGTGTGGTTAAAGTAAAAGAGCCCTCGTCTAGAGTTGGGGAAGTAGGCTCTGTCTTACCAGCTTTGTGCATGATCTTAGCATGTCCCCCTTCCATCCCAGGCCTCAGTCTGCCTACCTGCAGGAAGAAGGACTGGACTAGGCTCTCTCTTTCTACAGAGCTCTGAAATGCACTAATGTCTGTGCCATCTCTCTTTGACCTCTGCTTTGCTGTGTGTATCAGTAAAAGCACTGGAGGAGCAGCAGCCTCCGATGGAGGATAGGAAAGATCTACTTAAGGAGACAGATGACTAAGAAGAAAACCACTAGCAAGGAGAAAAAGAAACTCAAAGAACTCTGGCCTTTGCACATACCTGACCTTTTAATGAGGCTTTTCTGGGCTTGGACCATGAGCTGCCCACACACATACAGGGGACTTCCTCCCCCTACCCCCACCCCCCCCACCCCGCCTCAAGCAACCACTCAAAGCTGCATTGTGGCACTGGGACCCTCTGGCCAGCCCCTGTTTGCAAACTTCATTAAAGTCGACTGGAAGAGTAAGCAGCTGAGTCTGTCAGTTTCCACCAGGCTTGGCCTGACCATCCAGCACTGGGACCTCCCAGGGAGACCAGAGCAGAGGAAATCGGGTTGGAAATTCACTGACAGCCCACATGTGACCCATGGAAAGTGCTGGCTTGGGCTTGAAGGAATGGCACAGTTTAGTGTGGCAACCTGTGCTACTCAACCAGCCCCATGGAAACCATGGAGCAGAGAGCTAGGTCTCTTATAGTGTGCTGACCCTTAAGCAGTCGTATATCCACTGTGCAGCTGGCACAAAGGATATACAGGTTAGAGTTCACAGTCCCTGTCCTCACGGAGCTTGCAGTCTAGTGGAAAGAGCAGGTGTGCCCGCCCTGGCCACAGTCCTCCTTGCTGAGCATCATACCTGACATCTATAGAGGAGTTGGGGAGCACTGGAAAGCTAGACACTGATTCTGACAGATGGTAGGAGGGAGGAAAGGCTTTGCAGAGAAAGAAATGTCCCCTAAATTTTGAAAGATAATTCAGAGTTTCCCAGGCCTCAGGGAAGGGACAGAGAGAAACATTCCCTGGTAAGGGTCCGGCACAGCACAGGCAGGCGGGGTGGTGCAGGAACCTGGTACGTTTGGAGAGATGCACACACACAGCTCTCAGAGGCTGGGGAGCAGTGTGCAAGGGTGGAGGGTAGCAGAAAGTCGTGAACGTTTTTCAAGTTAAACTGTGTCCTCCAAAAGACGTATCAAAGTCCTAATATCCAGCATTTGTGTACATGACTTTACTTGGAAATAGGGTCTTTGCAAGTTAATTTTTAATCAAGTTAAGATGAGGTCGCACTAGATTGGGGGTGTGTGTGTTATTCTATGCCTGGTGTCCTTACAAGCAGAGGAATGTTTGGACACAGACACATAGGGAAACAGCAGCAATGTGAAGACAGAGGTAGAGGCTGCAAGGATGCATCCGAAAGCCAAGCAATGCTGACATTGCTGGCAGCTGCCAAAAGCTGGGAGGGAGGCTCAGCCCAGGAGAAGGAACCCACTGTGACAATACTTTGATTTCAGACTTCTGGCCTCCAGAATTGAGAGACAATAAATTTCTCACCCAGCTTGTGGTGATTGGTTACGGCAGCCCTAGAACACTCATGCGGTGGACATATGAGTTGCTTTTTTCTTTTTGTACCAGAGATTGAACCCAGGGACATTCTACCTCTGAGCTATATCTCCAGACCTTTTATTTTTTATTTTGAAACAAGGTCTTGTTAAGTTGCTGAGGCAAGCCTTGAATTGTCTTTTTCTTTCTTTCTTTCTTTCTTTTCTTTTCTTTTTTTTTTTTTTTTTTTGGTACTGGGGATTGAACTCAGGGGCGTTCTACCTTCGAGATATACCCCCAGCCCTATTTTTTATTCTTTAGTTTGAAACCGGGTCTCACTAAGTTGCAGAGTGCCTCACTAGGTAGCTGAGGCTGGCTGCAAACCCGGATCTTCTGGTCTCAGCCTCCCAAATGCTGGTATTACAAGCGTGTGCCACCATGCCCAGCTGATCCTTGAATTTTCGATCCTCTTGTTTCAGGCTCTTGAGTCCTGGGATCACAGGTGTGTGCCACCATGCCCTGCTCTCTGAGCGCTCTGAATGCTTATTTCTTGGTAGCCTAGGACCCTCCTGGCTCCAAATATGCTTCTTGGGGAACTACCCAAAATTCCTGTACTCAGATATCCAAGCTGTCACTCTTCCTCCTTATACCTGGCACCTGCCCACAATCTTTAATCAGACTACATACCTTTTTTTAAATTCAGGAAGATATATTCTCCGTAATTACAGTCATCTTGTGTAGGTTTGGATGAATCAGGCTACTAGCAAGTTGTACCAAGCATCCTAATCAGTTTCTCTGATTTGCCATCTTTTCTTTGAGACTCCCAGAATTAGATTGCTTGCAGAGTTGGAAAAATAACCGTCAGCTCCTTGCAGACCCATGTGGTACATGAGTATGATTTTTCAACTCTGATCCTCCAGTGCTGTCTCAGAGGAGTGAATCTTCCCATGAGCATCTCCAGGGCAGGGCCAACCTCCTGTGCTTCCTTCTGATCCTGCAGAATGATGGTCCCCTCCAGGATGTCTGTTCTGTGTTAGCTGATGAACAAACTAAGTTAAATAGGACACCCTTAAGAACTGGCAGTCTGGTCAAGGTTGAGCCTGTGAGAGAGCGGTAAAGACCAAATTGTTTACATACATTGTAGTCAGCAACCAGGTAGATGGATGTATATGGAGCCTTAGACCCCCAATAAGGAGCACTTGACCCATGATAGTGGCTTTCATTTGTTGAACACCTATTGTATACAAGACAACATAGTAAAGACTGTCCATGCATTATTGCTAATCCTCAAAGTGCACTGTGCACATTTCCAACCTCATTTGTAGACAAAGTAATTGGTATTCAAGAGTATTGAGTAACTTGCAGAAGATCATTCACTTAGCAAATATCAGAGGCACAATTTGAACTCAGGTCTGTCAGACTCCCAAGATTATACACAGTTTCTCCACAGTACCAGTTTGGTGATGCTCGGGGCTCTTTTCATCAAAGTAGACACTTAAAAATGTTTACTGGATGCTTCCATGTTGTTTTTGCTCTGTCCAAACATTTAGTCAAGAGATAAAGGTTAATTGAAACTCACCAAGGTTGCCAACAACCCACTCATTGATATTCTTATCTTAATTTGACCTTTCTGAAGGTTGATTTTGCTCCTTTGAAAATCCTTCCTCCCCTGGCTTCCATGATGTCATTCTTGGCTGGCGTTTTTTCTTCCTCTATAGATGGTCTGTTCAGTTTGTGTTCTCTATCCAACTCCTATAAAGTTTTAACCTCCATCCATTTTTTAATTTATCACTCATCAGACCTTCTTTGGGAAAATTACACTTTTCCCAATCATTTCAATTACTTTCATAGTCATGGTTTCCTCATTTGTTTCTTGTTGACTCTCATATCTCTGTGTCTAACATCAGTTCCTCTTCTGAGCCCCAGACCTCAATACCCAGCCTTCTCGCAATCATCTGCACCTGAAATTCCCACAAGCCCCTCAAAGTCACCGTGTCTACATCTGACCTTCCTCTGTTCTCTACCCCAGGGGACTTTGGCTAAAGCGTTCCTCTCCTCCATCTTTCCATGCTCAGTCCATCCCCAGCTTTTCTTCATTCCCTCTCCTAAATATCTCTCAAATGTGCCTACCATGTCTGTCCCCATAGTCACTACCTTAGATCTTCCCCCTGGCTTCTCTATTCCAAATGATTTTTTTAAATAACTTTAAGTTTATGGAATTTTCAAGTACAGTACAGAAAATAGAATTCTATATGCCCTCTACCAACACTAAGAAATAAACATTGTGCACTGAATGATTTTGATGGCTTCAGTGACAGCTACAGCAGAGATGTCTTGCTGACTAGCCAGTCCTTGGCTGCCTCGTTGCTTCCCCAAACTTATCATTATTTTTTTCTTTTTTCAGTTTGAAGCTGAACTCTAGCCCCAGATGACAGATTAAAATATGCCTCTTATTCTCATGGTGACAAATTTCCATTCATCCATCAGCATCAGATGACTCCCCCCAAATGTGGATGAGGTACCCCTCACACTCTGCTCCTCCTCCACATTCACTGGGTTGCAACACTCTGTATACCTGTCTGTCATCCTCACTGGTCTTCTCAGCAGAACTGACTGCTAAATAGTTGTGATATGAATGAATGAATGAATGAATGAATGAATGAATGAATGAATGAAGTGGCTGGAACTGTGGTTCACAGGCGTCACCTGTAAATTGAAGGGTTTGAACAACTTTTAGATATCCAAAACCTGCAGGTGCACTTTACTGCCATTTCCATCTATCACTCTAACCATCCTTAGTGATGAAGGGTGGGGCCAAGCCTGGCATCACAGGCTCCTTGGACGTCATGTCATCCAGTGGTTCCCAGTCCTGGTTGGCTGACTCAGAACCTCCAGGGGTGGGGCCTGGCAATCTGCCTGATTAAAATATTGCAAGGTGATGCAATACACTGCAGGGGCCTGGCTCTAATCCAAGAACTGGCATTCGGAAATCCCTGCTGTAGGCAACCTGCTGATTTTGTAGACAGTGTTGGTTAATCTGATTGAAGGCCCTTCCAGCTCTGAATTTTCTGATAGATTATTCTTTTTCTTTAATTTCAAACAGCTGATGAATACAGATGTAATATATATATCACAACTATACCTATTATATTCCTAAAAATATGCTTTTTAGAAAGTCATATATGAGCTGGGCGTGGTGGCGCACGCTTGTAATCCCAGCATTCGGGAGGCTGGACCGGAGGATACGGGTTCGCAGCCAGCCTCAGCTACCTAGTGAGGCACTCCACAACTTAGTGAGACTCGGTTTCAAAATAAAGAATAAAAAATAGGGCTGGGGGTATAGCTCGGAGGTAGAATGCCCCTGAGTTCAATCCCCAGTACCGCAAAAAAAAAAAAAAAAAAAGAAAGTCATATATGGCAAGAAATATAACCAGTTCTTAATCTTCAAAATTTCATTCTATCTTATTTTGTATAAGATAACACCAGATTTTTATTTTTTATAAATTCTGCAGTAGTATTTTATTAAGAGCTGATGAGTGAATGATATACATAAAAATTCTGATTTAATCTGCAATTGTAGTCAATTTCTACACTGGCTTTTGGGCATGGGCTAACTTTTATTTCTATATATAGGAATTACTAATTTTTATTACTAGAATATAGTACAGGTTTATAGTTCAAAATGGGCCAGTCCTAATGTTCACACCTTTCTAGAATTGTACATCTGATTCAAAGTAAGCCAAATTGCAATAGATTTTCCACTCTTTAAAATATCTAATGTTCTATAATGATTTGGTTGGTTACTTACTGTATGGAATCAGAAATACCATATGTAGCCAGGGATAGGAACACCAGTACTTGGGAAGCTGAGATAGGAGGGTTGTAGGTTTGAAGTGAGCCTCAGCAACTTAGTGAAATCCTGCTTCAAAATTTAAAATAAAAAAATAAAAAGGGCTGGGAATGTAGCTTGAAGTAGATTGCTCCTGGATTCAATCCCCAGTACAAAGAAAGGAAAGAAGGAAGAAAGGAAGAAGGAAGGAAGGAAGGAAGGAAGGAAGGAAGGAAGGAAGGAAGGAAGGAAGGAAGGAAGGAAGGAAGGAAGAAAGGAAAGAGACTTGATCCAACCTGGCCTTCCCTCCGACCCTGGACAGAGTGAATGCAGTGATATTCAAGAGCAATGTAGGCCACCCCTGCCGAGGATCTGTACAGCTGTAGTTGGTGCAGGTGGCCTGGGTGGGAGACAGCAAGCAAGTTCAATATTTATCCATTTCGGGTGAGAATAATGCAGCTGCCAAGTTTGCATCTTTTTAACCCAGAGCCACTTGCTGATCACAGCCTGGGTCAAGCAGGAGGCTAGGCGTGAGAGGGAAAGAGTGAAGGGGCTGTTAGACTAGGAGCTGGCAGTCCCACAGGGTAAGGAGCTCTGGGAGTTCTCGTAAACTCAGTAGTATATACAAAAACGATTTAAAAAAAAAATTAAGTCCCAGGTTAATTTGAATACTTCCAAGGAAAAAGACACTGAATACTCAGCAGTCCGGGTGGAAAGATTTCATGGTCTGTGCCACACATTGTCCATTCCTTCATCACTCAATTCATTGCCAACAAGCCTTGAACAACAATTAAACCTTCGTAGCTGATCAGATGTACATGAAAGTGCTTTGTCACCACTTTTCTGGGCAACTGCTATGAAACCTATTCTATACTGTGGACTACACATAGGGAAAGAAGCCATGGCTTTCGAAACTCATGGCCCCCTCCCCTGCTTCCTGTGCCTGTGGGGGAGGTGAGATGGGCCCTCCACTGAAGACCTGAAGCTCCTCTGACTTCCCCAGGTAACCAAAGGGCAAGGGGATCCTTTCTGTCATTTTGACTTTGGACACTCAGATTTGAAATTTGTAGTTGCTGTTTTCACCAGAGCTGTGACGAGTTCCTTCTCACCTTTCATTTTCCTTCTCCTAACATACACTGAACATATATTATGTACAAGGGTTGTGCCAAACTCTGGCTTAGTTGATTGAAAAGACAGATGGAACAAAGTGGCCACTGGTAAAGGTGTATACAGAGTGTGTTGAAAGCACCTGGGCCACCCATGGGTGTCTCCAACAGTTATCCAGGGCAACTGATATGCTGGATCAGAGATCCAGAGATAAAGCAGAATGAGCTCCTGTTCTAAAAGATCTCACAGTCCAGTCATAACATCGAGACCAAAACAACTATGAAACAAGATAGATAATGTTGAGAAACATAAAATGCCAATGGTCCATCCATCCATCCACCATCCATTCATCCAACAAGTACTTATTAAATATCCAGTACAAGCCAGCTCTATTCTTAGCATTGAAGACACAGTATTGAACCAAACCAGTATATAAATCATAAATATGAAAATGATTAATTCTGATTAAAAAAATTATGATGATGAAATAAAGAATGATCCAGATAGGTTGTGGAGGGAGTGATGTTTGGGTCAAGGGGGACATTTGGGGTGTGAAGGAGGCAACCATGTAACCATCTCATGACGATATAACCCAGGCAAAGTGAATAGCAAATGCAAAGGTCTTGAGGAATGGGTTTAGAGGGTGAAACAGAGTGACTGTTGTGTACGTAGTTAGTATGTAGGGTGGGGTAGAGGCTGGGGAGTAACAGAAGAGATGCAGGGAAGGACACGGACTGGATGGGTGCCATCTCTTATAGGGCTTTATTCTTAGATTGGAATTTACTCTAAGCACACTAAGAAACCATTGAGGAATTTACATCGGGAGGACCATCTTCTGGCATGCTTTAAAAAGCTTTCTCTGAACTCCTCTCAGTAATAATATAGTGAGTATACAAAAATACATTTCTAGACCATTCCACATCAGTAAGAGTAGAATACACATCCTTTTCAGCTGCAAATGGAACATTCATCAAGATCAAACATTTGCCGAGCCATGAGATAAATGTCATTACATTTCAAACAACTGAAATCTTATAGAAAATGTTTCCTAAACCAATGAAGCTGAAATCAATTACAAGAATATATCTAGAAAATCCCTTAAACATTTAAAAATTAAATAACACACTTTCACACTTTGACATGGGTGAAAGAAGAAATTACAAGAAAAATTTAAAAGTATTTCAAACTGACTGATACTATGCAATATACAAAAATTTATGATATGCAACTAAAGCAATACTTTCAGGGAATTTTATAGTTTTAAATACCTATGTTAAAAAAGAAGAGTCGGGCGTGGTGGTGCGTGCTTGTAATCCCAGCATTTGGGAGGCTGAGACCGGGTTCGCGGCCAGCCTCAGCTACCTAGTGAGGCACTCCATAACTTAGTGAGACCCTGTTTCAAAATAAAGAATAAAAAATAGGGCTGGGGTGTAGCTCGGAGGTAGAATGCCCCTGAGTTCAATCCCCAGTAATGCAAAAAAAAAAAAAAAAAGAAGAAGAAGAAAAGCTTAAAATAAATGATCTAAGTTTCCACCTTAAAAGGCTAAAAATAGAAGAACACATTAAAATTGAAATCGAAAAAAGAAATAAACATAAGACCAGAAAGCAAAGAATTTATACACACACACACACACACACACACACACACACACGAAGTTGAACTCAGAAGCATTCTACTCTAAACTACACCCCCAGCCCTATTTTACTTTTTATTTTAAAACAAGATCTCACTAAATTACTGAAGGTCTTGCTAAGTTGCTGAGGCTGACCTCAAACCTGTGTTCCTACTATCTCATCCTCCTAAGTACTAGGATTACAGGCATGCACCACCATGCCCAGCAAAAATATATTTCAAATAGAGAAAACTGGCAAAGACAGAAGTTGGCTCTTCAAAAAGATTAATAAAATTTATAAATCTTTATTAATGTTAATGAAGAAATAAAAGAGTAAATGCCAATGACCATTCTCAAGGATAACAGAAGGGATATCCTGCAGATTCCATAAGCATTAGAAGGATCATGAGGAAATACTATGAACTGTATGTCGATAGTCAATCATTTGTTTCAAGAGATAAATTCCTTGAAAAGCATAACTTATCAAAACTGACTCAAGAGCAACAAAAAAATCTAGCCCAATTTCAAATTGCATGATCTTATTTAGTGACATATTCACAAAGAAAACTCAGGGCCTAGATGGTTTCACTGATGAGTTCCAGCAAATATTTATGGAATTAATAGTATCAGTTTTACACCAACTCCATTAGAAATTGGAAGAAAAACAATCGTTTCCCAACTCATTTTACTAGACCAACATAAATCCTAGCAGAGACACCTGACAAAGACACATGAAGGAAAGGAATACATTGTCCCCACTGCAGGGACGAGGACATTGAGGCTCAAAGTAATGATACCACTTGATCCCAACCCCAGCATTACATCCTGTCCCAACTGTCAGAGGCGGCCAGGGCCAGCAGCTGAGACCAAAGGAATCCCTTCTCACTACTTCCTACCCCTAGAGGAATGTGGGTGGCTGACCATGCACCCCATGGTGCCTGCTGTGGAGTCCCTGCTGTGGCTCTTCCTATTTACAGTGAACAGCAGTGGGAGGCCAGAGATATATGTGTGGCTCTAGAAAACACTCCTCCATATCACATCTGGTTTGGTCATTTGGGCCAATAATCCTGTCTAGTCCATTATGTATTGCTCTGTGTAACAGATACGGCACTGGAGGAATGCCTGAAGGTTTTAACAGGGAAGCAAGTCACTGCCAGATGAAGAGAGTGGTAAAGCAGCAGCATTGTCTTAGCAAAACTGCCCAGTTTCGTGCAGAGGGCCGAGCCATTAAAGTCAAGCTTCAGTGTCATTAACTAGTATTCAAATCAGTAACGTGTCCTTTACCTATTGTCAGAACTTAAAATAACCATATCAGGTTCTCTGTGACCCTGTAGTTTGGATGTCCTGGATGTGATTTATTATTGTTGTTGTTGTTGTTATTACTATTGGTACTGGGGTTTGAACCCAGGGGCATTCTTCCTTCAAGTTACACCCTCAGCCTTTTTCATTCTTTATTTGTTTGTTTGTTTTGGTACTGGGGATTGAACCCAGGGGCATTCTACCTCTGAGCTGCACCCCTATCCCCTCCCTTTTTTTTGAAACAGAGTCTAAGTTGCTGAGGCTGGCCTTGAACCTATGATCCTCCTATCTCAACCTCCTCAGTACTGGGATTACAGGCATGCACCACCACACCCAGCTTCCCCCAGATCTGTTTTATGTTTTATTTTGAAACAAGGTCTTGCTAAATTGCTAAGGCTGGCTTTGTACCTGCAAGCCTCCTGTCTCAGCCTCCCAAGTACTGGGCTTGCAGGCATGTGCCACTGCGCCCTGCCCAGCGTATGATTTTAGAAGTGGGCCATTGGCTGGAAGCATGGGAATTTATTTCACAGTGTCTGTAAGGACTGTGGATCTTCCTGATCTAGCCCTGCTGGGATCATGGCTTAAGCTGACCTTCATCTTTCATCCTTGACATCTAATCTTGCCACCTCATCTGGTAGATTCTATCTCCTAAATATCTCTCACTCCTGCTTGCTCTCCTCAGTCCCCTCTGTCTTTGTTGGGAGTCTCATCAGCATGGCCACAGCCTCCCCAACTATCCCTGGGCTTAGTCGACTTTTTAGTCTACCTTTCGTAGCATCACTAGAAACTGAGTTTCTATGTTGTATCTGGTGAGACTAAAAACTTATTATTAGATGTTTTATTGCTATTTATTTACTTTTGAGTGTGTGTTATATTGAGGATTGAAGTCAGAGGCATTCTACCTCCAAACTACACTTTCAGATCTATTTTATTTTTATTTTGAAACAGGGTCTCTCTAAGTTGCTGAGGGTCTCACTATTTACTTAGGCTGGCCTTAAACCTGTGATCCTCCTGTCTCAGCCTCCCATGCATGCACCAGGGCACCCAGTTACTAAAAATTTGTTAGTATGTCTCTCCAACTTCTAGCCTTGGTATGTGTAATTGACTCCCCAACTCTCCAGCCAGAGCTCCCAAAGGCCTTTCCCTGGCTGTTCCTCCAGTCTTCCCCTCCTCAGTTAAAGACAATTCCATTCATCCAGTTGCACAGGCCAAAATCTTAGCATCTGTCCCACAGCCAACGCAGTCAGCAAATCCCATTGCCTGTCCCTTCAGGGAAACCCAAAGTCCTCACTGCTCACCACCTCCTCTGCACTCATCCCAAATCAAGTCCCCAGTCCCCTGACTCCAGCTTGGATGATCCCAAGAGCCTCCTTACCAGTCTCACTGCTCCCTCCCCTGTCCTACTCCTATTATTTTCAAACAGTCCTGTTAAAACCTGGGAATCCGGCTCTAAACCCACCATGTGCAAAATCCATGCTTGCTACCTTGCTCACAGTAAAAGCTCTGTCCATCACAGCGATGCATGCTCATAATCCCGGGACTTGGGAGACTGAGGCAGGAAGATCGCAGACTTGACGCCAGCCTCAGCAACTTAGCAAGGTCGTCAACAACTTAGCAAGACCCTGTTTCAAAATGAAAAGGGCTAGGGTATAGCTCAGAGGTAGAACACCCCTGGGTCAAATCCCCAGTACCAATAATAATAATAATAACAATAATAATAATTTAAAATAATAAATAATATAAAATGGCACCTTCTGTGCTGATCCTCACTACCCTCTTTTCTTGCTTTATTTTTTAGCAGAGCATATATAACACACTGATGACCTTCTATATGTTAATCTAATAAGTTACTTACAGCCTATCTTCCCCAGTAAAATATCAGCTGTGTAAAGTGCTGGAATTTTGTTCATTTTATTCACTGCTGTATCCCAGTACTCAGAACAGTGCCTGACACATAACATGTGCTCAATAAACATTTATTAAATGTACAAATAAATGAATGCACTCATTCATTTTCCAGAGATCTTTCCCATAGAATGTTAGCTTTTAAGTAATTAGAATGAGGATGATAGTAAAAACTAAAAATATTTTGGCATGTGCAAAAGAGTATTAAAAAACTGATAACTGATATCAACACACACACACACACACACATATAGCATATTGAGTAAAACAAGCAAACACAAGAAGAACATGGCCAAAGCATGTACAAAACACATCAGTCTAGTGTGAGGAAATAGTTAATTGGACTCTGCATTCTGTGGATTTACAACAGTGATTCCCTGGTCTCATCAGCGTCCTGTTGGTAATGACACAGACGAGAAACCAGATGTTGGGTTTATTGTGCAAAACTGTGCAGTGATGTGGGTGGGGTTTTGTTTGCATGTCCCCTCCAGGTTCTACCTAGTAGATGTTTTGATGATCTTGGCAAGAACAGAAAGCATTCCTGGGAACTGCGCAGTGCCTGTGTGGAGTCCTTAGGAGGAGAGTGCTCTCTCTGGCACAAATGGTCACTCTGGGCTCCAGTCGCTTGGAGGTGGGGGGAGGGAGGAAGTGGTGAAGTCCCTTCAGTGCTGTTTGACGCTCCCTGGTCTGAGATCACCAGATGTTTCAGGATACAGGTGCATGAGATGGTGGTCTCTTTTCCCAGGGCCTTGTCCTGTTTCAAGCTGTGCTGGGACATCTTATGAAATCAGGACATGAGTTTCTCCCTGATTATAATTTCCTAAATATCCTTCATGAAGATGTGGTTTCTGTCTACATATGGTCTACATGAAGCCTCTCCAGCGCATCCTGTGTCCTACAGACAGCTCCTATAGGTCAGGGAGTCCATAGTACTAGGAGGCAGGGGAGCCAAGCTCCCTGATAGTCCCAGATGGCTACACGTGTCTTTTAGCATCTCCCATGCCCTCAACATTTCTCTCTTCCTCCCCTCTGCCTCTAATCAAACTCAAGCATGCATCAGAATCTCCCAGGGGCTTAAGACACAGTTGCCAGGGCTGGAGATGTAGATCAGTGGTGGAAAGCTTGCTTAACATATGTGAGGTCCTGGGTCCAACCCCAACACTGAAAAACAATACGAGGAGGGTACTGTACTAGAGGTTGAACCCAGAGACATTCTGCCTTCAAGCCACACCCCCCAGCCCTATTTTATTTTTTATTTTGAAACAGAGTCTTGCTAAGTTGCTGAGGGTCTTGCTATGTGGCTGAGGCTGGCTTCAAACCTACGATCATCCTGTCTCAAGGCATGCAGCACACACACACACACACACACACACACACACACACACTCACATACTTGCACAGCATAGTTTCTAGGGAACCAACCTGATAGTTTTTATCTCACTCTTCTGGGATGGGTCTGGGGATTCACATTTATTTTTCTTTTCCAATTTATTTATTTATTTTGTACTGGGAGTTGAACCCAGGGGCCTTCTACCTTTGAGCTACACCTGCAGCCCTTTTTATTTTGTATTTTGAAACAAGATCTCTGTAAATTGATGAGGCTGGCCTCAAATCCATGATCCTTCTGTCTCAGCCTCCTGAGTATTAGAATTATAGGAGTGCACTACCACGCCCCACTCGGGTGGAGATTCACATTTCTATAAAGTTCCCAGATGATATTGATGGTGCTGGCCCTGGGGCCACACTTTGAGAAGCATTGCTTGGCTTCCTTCCTTGGTCTCAACTCTCTTACCCATCTCCTCTCCAGTCTCACAGCCACTGGCTTGGCTCAGGCTCTCATGGATTTCTACACTTTGAGAATGTGGAGATACATTAAACATAGTTATATTGCAGAGAAGCAAATAATGAATTCAGAGCTATATAGCTAAAAGGCGGTGGTGCTGGGATCCCACCTTGGGTCCTATAGACCCCACACAGCACAGTAGACTGGCTGAACCCCACACTCTGGGTAGGAGGCCCTCATGCTTAGAGAAGGACAGACTTCAGCCCAAGAAAAGGCCCAGAGCAAGTTAGTGGAGGACCAGGGACTAGAATCCACTCTCCTGACTCCTAGCTCTTCTCTCCTTCCTGTTTCCACTCAGCTACTCTAGGGGGCACCTACTAAGGCCAAGCATGAGGTCATCCATTCATTCTGTCACTTCTCTGTGGCGCAGTTATTTGTCCTGTCCTTGTGAGTTTACTGTCTGATGAAGGAGTTAGACACTAATCAAATAACTGCAAACAAAATTAAAGCTGGCCTGTCTTCAGGGCTTATTCTGAGATGTATATAGAGTTTGAAATGTATACAAATGAAGAGTTTAATGTAGAACAGGGTGTGGAGGAAGATTTTCCCAGGAAGTTATGAGTAGGTTGATATGTAAAGAACAAGTAAGTGTTAACAAGGTTAAGAGGGGGAAGAACGGTATTTGTTGGTGGGAGCAACACATGCAAAGGCCCCGTGGCAGGAGGAACCCTGGCAAATGTGAAGAACAGTGTAGCTGGAGCAGGGAGAGCCATGGTCAGGAGTTGGGGGTTGCTGGTCCCTGGAAAGCCCACTGGGGCATGTTAAGAGGTCTTGGAGTAGGAAGTCCCTGTGGAATTTAAAGAACAGACAGGTGGTACAATCGGACCTGCTTTTCTGAAAGATCCAGGTGGCTGCTATAAGCTGGAGGCCAGAGTAGATGCAGGCAATCCATTCAGAGGCTGGAATGGTGAGGGATGGTGACTCTGCCTTTAAAGATGGTGGTAGATACAAAGAAGCAGAAGAAGCCCAGAGGCTTGGTGATGGGTTGGTTATGGGCAGAAAGCACAGTGTTGAGGCTGCCTGGATTTCTGGCACACACATCTTCATAAAAGGAGAGGACTATTTCCTGTTCAGAAGATTATTCTTGTGTTGGTTACAGGATGCATGCTTATAATACCAGCTACTCAGGAGGTTGAGACAGGAGGCTAGCCTGGGCAACTTGTGGGACTCTGTCTCAAAATATAAAATAAGAAGGGCTGGGGATGGAGTTCAAAGGTAGAACACCCCTGGGTTCGCTATCTAATACTGCCAAAAAAAAAAAATATATATATATGTATATATATACACATACATACATACATTATTGTATCTACAGTTTTGTAGTGAACATTTTTATATTATTAAATATTTATTGAGAAGTGACTTACATCCCTACTAGTTCCCCTACCAGATTCTGAGCAGTAAGATCTACTAACCACCTGGCCTAAGGACTGTGTGTTTGGCCATCCTCCCACCAGAGCCCTTCCCCCTGCCTATCCCAATGCCTGGCATATAGTAAGTGATTGATAAAGGTTTGTGGGATGAGGGATGGGGACAGGAATACCTTTAGGAGTGGTGTCTGGCTTGGAATAGCCCTCTCAGCTTCCAGGTGAATTTGGATCTCTAACAAGTGGGACTGTGTGATTATTCTCAGTACTCTCATGTATTCCCAGTCAGAAGTTCTGTGGGCCTGTTAAACTTGCCCAGGGGGAATCCGAGTACATAAACTTTATTGGAAGAAAGCAGGATCAAGAAGGAACCTCAGATCTGTGGAAACTAGAGAGATCCATTGCCTGAAAGGACCCAAGCTGGATATTTCATTCAATTACAAAAGCTTCCCAGACAGAAAAAGTCATTGCTTATTCCAAGTACAATCATTACATGTTCCTGAATGAGGCATCTCTAGCCTTCCCAAATGACAACATAGGGCAAGTTGGCCATTGTGAGCCTAAATTTGTCCTGCCCAATTTCCCCAGCGTTCTTATACCCTAATGCAAAGTTATGTGTCCTGCTATTTATTGATAACTATGGGGAATGCATTTCAACTAAACACCTTTCCCTAACAGTTCCCAACATTGAATTCCTACTGATAATTCCTTCCATTTGGAAAACCTAGATTCATTTACTCATGTACCACCTAGGAGATGTCTCTTAGGCACCCCGCTCCCGTATTTACTGACAAGTGATTTCCCCAGTGACCCCTGGTGATTGTGTCTCCCCTTCTCCTGGAGATGTCAGTCCAATATGTCATCAGTGTTTTGCTTCAACCTGAATTCTGGGAAGTGTTGCCAGCTGCCTTACTGAGCATTTGCTTTGAAGATAAAGAGAGGATTTTCATCTTCCCCAAGAACCTCCCAGTTCCTGCCTGTCAGTCTTGTCCTTGCCCTGGGAAATTCCATCAGACAAACATGGGCTGGACCAACAGTGCATCAGGCGACTGGCCTCAGATGAGAAGGAGCCCAGGGAAAAGCTACACAGCATCCCTCTTTCCTTTGACACCCCATGGTGACTGCCTAACGTGACTTGCTAGGATCCTAACGCCAACATAATAGACTTCAAACCCAGGCTCAGAAACACTAGGGCAGTAAACAGCCCTGGTGCGGCTGGCCACCTGGGTTCTGTTCTCTGCCACCCTGGACAAGTTTCTTTGCTTCTCTAGCCTCACAGTCCTCCACTGGAAAATGAGAGTGTTGGAATGAAGTAGTAGTTATTGATGTTTTCGATTATATTTTAAATTTTTTTTATTATATCCTTTGCTCTATGCCCTGGGTTTGAAAGAATTTTGACTTCTAAACACATTGAACTTATTAAGCGGCAGGCTTTGTTTTACTTCTCTTTTTTTATTCATCAAAGCACACACCAGAGGCTCTGATCAACATGACTGGTTGATATTATTCCAGCCAAATAAACCTTTACTGTAAGATGTAAGGATACGTGGTTCCTTATAGGATGTTCAAAATTGTAAAAAGAGGTCACACGTCCTTACTGCAATACTTGTGGACCCCTAAAAATCCTAAGGACCCCAAATGGAGGAAGAAATGGGCTAAAACATCTTTACAGAAGCCTTCTGTGTTCAGTGTTCTGACTAAGACAGCACAACCCCAAGACCCCTGCACCAGGGGCTTTAGAAGTGTCACAGAGCGGGTACAAATAGCCCACGTTCAGGCTGTGAAATCCAGGGCCCTGTCTTTCTTCTCTGCTGAAGGAGAGCCATTATATGTCTCTGGATGACATCTGTCCAGGCTTCCCCTCTATTTAATCTTGCCAGTAGCAGCATTCACTGAATAGCTCAGATCTCTCCATCAACCTCTACCCAAAATAATGAATAACAAACAACTCATTTATCTTTCTGATGGTTCCATTTACCAACTTCCCCCAATACTTATGGATCATTGCAGACTTCAAAAGCAGACAATTGGAATTCATTTTCTATCCCCGCTTTATTTTTTTTTAATACACTGTCAGAGTACCTACTATTTTCTAAGCACACAGTAGGTACACAGCACATGCTTGCAGAATGTATATGTAAACTAACCGACACAGGCATGAACGCTGTTAAACTTTCCACATATTCCACATCACTTAACTCCCAACAACGTTGTAAGGTAAGGAGTCTCTTCTCATTTTACCACGGAGAACTATGAGTCTCTAATAGGTGCTATGACCTGTGTACAGTCATCCAGCTAGTGAGTGATGAACCTGATTTGAACCTAGGTCTTTTGTTTACACAGCTCTGGGCTAGTTCCAACATAGCAGACCCTCTTGGATTCTTACTGTTTCTTCTCTAGAATTTGGGAATGAGCTGACCCCTCTCTTTTCTTCCTTTCCATCACCAGCCCCACTCAGTTCAGAAGTCCCACATTGTGTGTGTGTGTGTGTGTGTGTGTGTGTGTGTGTGTATTTTTTAACCTCTTGCCACTCATGAGTTGTATGAGTTGTCATCTTGCAATTCTATCTGAAAACCGTGGATACCTGTTTTCCTAGCTGTAGCAAGTCCTCTGCTGTGTTCTGCTGGGACCACAGAGCATCACAGTGTGGAGGGACCTTGCCATCTCCCAGTGCACCCCCTCATTCTGCAGACAACAGACAAGCCCTGGGTCTGAGCAAGGACATCTCCTGGTTCCTGTCAACCATGTACACAGGTATCCATCCTCCTGCCTGTAAGAAACTCAACCACCTCCCCTTCCCTTGGGGGATCTTCTTTAGTTCTTTCTGGTCCTCCCCTCACTGCTAGCTGAACACCTCTTTTATCATGCAAAGGGTTCACCTAAACGTTAACTTTGTCACCAGATATTGGGGATGTTGAGAAAGTCGTGTCCCTAAGTCAGGTTCCCAGTGGAAGGATCTACAGTGCTGGTCCTGTCTGCTTTGACATAGATTGCTCTAATGAAGACCCTTTCTTCTCTCCCTTCCTATTTTCAAGGTCACCTTGACCTTGGCTGATCCCTCTCTTAGCCAGGAGAACAGAGGACTCATTTTCTCCCCCCAAATCAATTCTGGAATCTCACCTCCTCAAAGTCTATCTGAACCAAGTGGCCCAAGGAGGTCATTCTCGGACTCTTGACTCTGGCCCAGAGGTTAAATATTTCTTGAGTCAGGACAACAAACTCCCAAGGAGTCACAGAGCTTGAGTAACAGAGAAACAGAGCCCTTCGTGCACTGATGAGTCTATCCCTTCATCCACACCTCAGCCACTCCTGCCTGTTTTGGAACCACAAGTGACATTATGGTTTCCCCCTTTTAGATCTGGGAAAGTCCTTTATGAACAACTGGATCAGTACCTCCAGGTTGCCCATACATGTATACCCATTTTACAAATGAAGAAACCAAGATCCATACATAGCCCCTGAATAAAAGGTTGCAACCGAGAAATGGAAGAAAATGACAAAAGCTTTTCTCAGTGACTGGTGGCGGAGTGTTTGGAAATATTCCTTCCTCTGTCACAGGACCCAGGGGATAATGCTCCTCAGTATTAATCCTAGATCAGTGACCAGGCCTGGAGCTCTCCTGCACCTCCAGGCACATGAGCTCTACTGGCCAAAGAATAAGGTGTTGTTCTGGGCACTGTGGCTCCACTGCCTTGTGGCCAACTTCCCTGAAACCACAGCCATGGCTGTCCTTCTAGAAGAGAAATAAGAGAGAAAACCAGTTACCCACATATTTCAGCTGAATATAAAGTACTCTATGAGCATGTGCACACATCATCCTGCCCCTTTGATTAAACTGATTTTATACTCTTGGTGTGTGTGTGTGTGTGTGTGTGTGTGTGTGTGTGTGTTGGGGGGTACTAGAGATTGAACCCAGTCTTTCTACCTCTGAGCTATACCCCCAGCCCTATATTTTATTTTTTTGAAACATGGTCTTGCTAAATTGCTGAGAGTCTTGCTAAGTTGCAGAGGGTGATCTCAAACTGTGAGCCTCCTGTCTCAGCCTCCCAAGTACTGGGGCTGCAGGCGTATGCCACCACACTCAGCCCATGATTCATTTTTCAATGAAGGGAAACAAAATCCCAAGGCTGGCATTCAGGGACAGAACTCCTTCCTCCTTACCTGGTTTACTGAGAAGTCCAGGATTTGGAGTCAGAAGAAATAGGACCAGGATCCTGGCGACCTTGACTCACTGTTTAAACTGGAGTGAGTCTTAGCAGGGACTCTGTGTCCTGAGACATAAAATGGAAATGCCACAAAGTACTTCACAGTGGTGTTGTGGACATAAGAAAAAGAAAGCCTGTGAAAGCTCTTGGCAAACTGTAAAGCGCTGCTCAAACCAGAGTTATTAATATCAGACTTTTGCTCCAGGGACTTTCTGGGGAACTCACATTTAGTGGTAGAATCTCACTCTTTTAGTGCTATTCAATATACAGATAGTTGTCTTGTTACACTGCTAACCAAGGAGAGTGGGCACAAATGGTGTAGGCTCTATCAGCCCATGCACATGCTCACTCTAGAAGAAGTGAGCTCTTTCTCACTGCAGATATTTAAGAATGGAATGGACAACCACCTAGCAGAGAGGCAATGGAGGAAATCTAAGCGTCAAATAGACGTCAGAATTGGTGATCTTTGGGGTTTCTGCAAACTTCTCTGGTTTTATAGAAAGGAAAAATAGAGCTCCTTTCAGCAGGTCACATGGCTTGAATTCTGCTAGGGGTGAGACTGGGTATATGCCCATTCAAACACAGGACACTGCAGAGGTCTCTCGGGGCACTTGGATTTGTCCTAATGGAGTGGGAGAGACAGCCAGTGTGACACACAACATAGGGGGGCTAGGTGGTGAGTGGGGTCACACATTTCTGGGTCACTTGTATGCCCACTCACATTTCTCAAGGGTAGCCATGCCCATGTGGTTTGTCCACTCACAAAGTCAGGGCAGCTCCCCATGCCTAATGCTTAAATTTCTCTATCTGACATCTGTGACTCCAAGTTATGACCCTATTTGACCAGTCTGTCCCGCCAAACTGACCCTCTCATTGTTATTTAACAGACCATTACTGCCCTTCCTACTGGCTATCTCCCACCTGGAAGGCCCTCCCCTCCACCACTTCTGCACATCAGAAGCCTACCCCTCCTTCCAGGCCAATCTCAGCAACTTAGTGAGACCTTTAGAAACTCAGGGAGACACTGTTTAAAAACTAAATGGTGACACACTTGGGTGTGGTGGTGTGATGGCATACACCTGTAATCCCAGTACTTGGGAGGCTGAGACACAAGGATTGCAGATTTGAGGTCAGCCTCAGACACTTCAAGGGGGCTCCCCAGGAATTTAGCAAGACCTTGTTTTAAAATAAAAAATAAAATAGGGGTGGGGTACAGCTCAGAGGTAGAATATATGCAGGTTAAATCCCCAGTATCTCTCTCTCACACACACACACACACACACACACACACACACACACACACACAATGGTGTCACAACTACAATGCCATCACTTCCAGGAGCTCTTTCTTGATGGCTCCCCCACCTACTCTCAACAGGAGTAATTTCCTCTTCCCTGAACTCATTTCATCTTTCCTTCCCTTGGAGGGCTTATTCCCTATATTATAGTTGTGTCCTTTCCATCCCTTCCAGCCTCCCACACAGTCCAGTGGGTTGTGCTTCCTCACATTAAAGAAGGGGTCCAGCGTTTCCTACTTGCCTGCACAATGCCTTTGGCCACTTCCAAGTGACTTCAAACAAAAGGCTGTCTGGGTCCACTTACACAGTAGCATATCGTTGGTCAAAATGAGGTTTACCAGTGACCACTGTGAAATGGGAGCCCTGCAACACAAAGAAGGCTCCCGCCAGCTCACCACCCAGGCCCTGCCTTCTGGTTTCAGAGGCCATAGTCACAGGGATCACAAAGCAGGAGAGTGCCGCCGGGTGTGGTGGTGCACGCTTGTAATCCCAGCATTTGGGAGGCTGAGACTGGAGGATCCAGGTTCTCGGCCAGCCTCAGCTACCTAGTGAGGCCCTCCGCAACTTAGTGAGACCCTGTTTCAAAACAAAGAATAAAAAATAGGGCTGGGGGTATAGCTTGGAGGTAGAATGCCCCTGAGTTCAATCTCCAGTACCGCAAATAAATAAATCTCTTAAGTCTCATGTGACATTTAAAAAAAAAAAAAAAAAAAAAACAAAGCAGAAGAGTCACAGTCAACAGTCTTGGGTTGGCGCTCCTTGCTTTGCCTTTTCGTCTTTTGTGGCTTCAGCGATCCCACAGGTAAACTGAGGCAACAATATCTTCCAGCAGATCTCCTGTGACTGTGTATTAGCTTAGCTGGTCACCAACCCCCATGGACCTTCTCTCAGAACCTAGCCATGAGAGTGAGGGGCAGCCATATGCAGGGGTTTGTGAGAAAACCAGGAATGTCCTTTCTACCCCCAGCCACCTGCTGCCCTCTGCAAATGCAGCACTCATCCCTGGGGACCATGCAAGCAATTAGATGTTCCCAGATGTGGCCTGTAAATTCCTAACTTCCCTCTTTGGGGGATAGGAAGGGAAAGAATTGCTGCTGAATATTTCTGTTTTTCTTTCTGTGGGTGAGTATGTATGGAGAGAAAAAGACAAAGGTTGTGTGTGGAAGCATTCCCCCCGCCCCTCCCCCAACCCTGTGTCTTACACAACTAGGTCTTTGCACACCAGACAATCCCTGCAGGACAAGGCAAGTCCCCAGCTGCTGTGGAATTTTAAGAGATCTCCCTGGAATGCCCTTATGGGATGTCTGGTTCTAATTGCCTCCCTTGGCCGGCGCTGGCGGGAGCAATGAGAGGTGAAATTGAACAGATTCCAGTTCACATCAGACCCCCAGCCCTGCCAGAGTCCCCCCAGGGTCCGGAAAAGAAAACAAATGTGGCCAGGGCGGTGGGTGTGGTGGAAAGAGCACTAGACTGTAAGTTGGAAGGCAGGATTCTTATCCCAGTGCAGCCCAACAGCCTGCATTATTGCTTTAGATCTATCACTTTCCTTCTGGACCTCCAGTTCCCTCATCTGCTAAATGAGTGGTGAGGACCAGCTGGTCTCCAAGGTCTCTTCCTAGTCTAAGATCCAGGGACAGAATGTGTCCAGCAAGCATTGTGGTGGTGGTGGTCAGGGGAGCAGGTCTTCTGGTCTTGCAAACAGATGATCTGCATTTTAGATCTTTAAGCAAAATGGGGAAGGGCGAAGATTTCATTCCCACCTCTTATAAGCGAGCCCTTGTCCCAGCCCCTCTCTCCTTTGGCTAGGGGTGGATAGAGGTCTGAACATTGGCCTCCTCCAGAGAAAAGACAAGATCCAGTAGTTCCTTAGTGCCCCCTATGGGTCCAAAGGGCAGTCACTCTGAACCGAAGCTGCCCAGGAAGCTACCTCCTCCTCAGCGCTCCCAGGCACCTTCTGAGGCAGAGCCTCTGATTTTAGAGGCAGGCAGCTCAAATTGACACCTAATTGATGGTGAATTTTTCTCTCTTAAGCTCAGACTAAAACCATTTAACGAATTGGATCAGGTGAGTAATCCTATTGTTTTAAGGCTTAGACTAAAATCATAAATGAATTGGATCAGGTGTCCACTCCCAGGTCGGCAGACAGGACAGCTCCTTGACTTCTCTGCAGAGGAGACAACAACAGATCTACACGGCCAGTCACTGCTTCTCTCGGGATCCATGGGTGGTTCAGCAAAGAGCAGCGTTGGGGGCACCACACCTCACACAGTGCCTGTGGTATATGCACTAAACAGCACAGGTCACCAAATACCAAATACTGAAGACTTCCAGTTTACCGTTGGGCTCTTACCAGCCTGCCCCACACCAGTCCCCTCACTCACCCCCACAGCTGATGTGTGCACATTTCCAGGGGTCAGGAGCTTATTTCTTTCCTAGTCAGCCCATATTGATTAGGAATTCTATTTGGCCAGCAGTAACAGAGTCCTAGTGACTTTACCAAATCACAGGTTTATTTGCTTACCAGAGAAGATATCTGCAGATAGGCTGCATTCCACTAAGCCATCAGCCAGCCCTAGAGCTTGGCTTTCTCGTTGGCCTTATCATCTCCTGGGCCAAGATGGCCACTGGAGCCCTAGCCATCCCAGAACCCTCCAGAGAGGAAGAATTGGAAGGGCAAAGGTCAACCCACTGTCAGCTCCTTCTAAGACTACCTAATAATTTTTGTTTGCATCTCACTGGGAGCCTCAGCTACAAGGATGAGTGGGTAGATAGTCTTGTTACCACTCCTAATGAAATCAGAATCAATTACTAGGGAAGAAAGGGGGAATTGGGTCAACAATAAATTGACTGCCGTATGGTTGCATGCCTTGAGAGAAACATTGAATATGCAGGGTGTGCAGCCCTGTTGTTGTCTCCTGTGGAGTTTCCCCTGTGGGAAGACAAGCAGCTCACCTGATCCAGAGAGCTCCTTGCCCCTCACAGGACCAGATGCCCGCCACATTGATGGGGAGAGATGGTATCTGTCAGGTCACTCTCTCCCAAAGACAATGCCAGGCCAGCTTCTCCGAACCAGACTCTCTAGTACTTTCCCTAGAGAGAGCTATGCCAGCTCAACTACAAGGACCCAGGCCCAACTCCAAACACGCCCACCTGTGCTCACTGCCAGATCTGGGGTCAGAGAACAGCTTCTTCCCGGCATGCCCCAGTGACCTTGTTCTAGTCCCTTGCCCCTGGCAGATCATCAGCCTACATCTGGACGTACTCCCTGCTCCAGGCCGAGTTCATGGTTCTCTCTCCATTCTTTCTGCTGGGAGCCAAAGCCACCCATTGGTTCAAAGAGCAAACCCTTAATTGTTTAAATTTGATATTTAAAATCGTAGACACAGAATGCACACCAAACTGACCTGTTCCTGTTGGCATGCTTGGTTAACTTCCTAATGGGCTGGCTGCTGCTTCTACTTTGTACCTTTGGGCCTTCAGGTTTGGGGAGATGGCTTGTCCTATTGATCCTAGACTCTGCATTGGTGACTGTGGGTTTCTTCCTTCTCCAGAGACCCACGGTTCTTTCCTGTGTTTTATTCTCCTCCTTGGGCTGCTGCAGAGCCACTTTCCTGTGAAGGAAACTGAGGCACAGAAAAATCTCCTGTAATAGTTGTTCATTCCACTGGATGGAGGTGCTCAGCGTAAAAGAAGAGTCAAACTGAAGAAAAGAGAAAGCTTTGGGGCAACACAGTGAGAGCCACACAGGGAAGCATTTTCTAAACCTCCTAGGGGCTCTTCAGCTCATTAATCTCAATGAGTCTTTTTTTTTTTCTTTTTTATTTCAATGACTACCTACATAATTCAGTAAATGCACCATTACACCAAACTGCATTCTTTATAGAGCACCATGTTAAACAGGCTCCAGGTTTTGCCACCTTGTTTGACGTAGTCTAAAAATATCTCCTTCTCCTTCCCGTCACTTTTATCCATTCAGTTCTCCCTCAGGAGACAAAATGGTTTGAAGAAAGAGACCCTTAACCGTGGAATCAGAGTAGAATTTCCCTCCACAATGGGGTTTCCAGGAATGAGACATGCTTAAAAGCAGAGACCACTTCTTTGAGAATATGAGGGAGAGAAATAATCAGCTTTAATTTGTTAAGAACCATTTATCACGGATGCTCTGAAACTATGTCTGCTTTAGATCTTTTCTCCAGTATAATCTGGTGATTGCACATATATCACAGAAGGTCCCTGGACTCCAGGGCTCGGCAGACAGTCCCCTGGAGGCCAGCTCTTCCATTTGCCATCATATACTTAGGCAAAGACAGAGTGTCATTTTTAGCACTTTGCAAGTTGGTATTTTTTTTACATATATTTTTGTGCTGTTTAATGCTGGGTATTTAATACCTTGGAGCACTTAAGAACCTAAGAGCAAGTTGAATTATCACTGCTTTGCAGCTAAGGAAGTTGAAAAAGAGGTTAAAACAATGGTTTGGTGCATGTTTCATCTCCAGTTCAAGGTGGAGGGAGGATTTGAACCTTACTTCTACATCGTATGGGCAGTGTGACTACTGGGAAAATTCAGCCTGAGTCTCTCTTTTTTCCAAGGCCCAACTCTAATGCCCCCAAAGCACGAAATCCCAGTAGCCGAAATGGGCCAGCGGCTTAGTTTAAAGAAATTATTTTCATCTCTGGCGACTACTTTCTCTATAAAGTGGGGTTTTCGTTCCCTCCAGGAACAGTGCAAAGTCTCTTTACTTCCTGAAAAATGTACATGGGAAATGTAAACAAGGATGAGTCTGCAGTCATCTGTTCGTGTTTACATGAGGACTGTTTCATAAGCATGAGTGGAAAGTTTCATTGTTCTGTGCTAGGTGCACAGGGTAGAATCCAGGTTTGGACCACTGGCTTACAGTGCAGAAGAGGATAAATGTAAAACCCAGTTACAAACTTGAAGACATATACACCAAGTTAAAAAAAAAAAAAAAGTGTTGGGATGAGTGAACAGTGTGGCTGTAGTACTCAGATATTTGTATGGAAAAAGGAAATAGGGACACTCATATCCAACTTATTTGTATTGTATTCACAGCAAGTACACCTGAATAGACCTCCTGGAGCTGTTAGCACTAGTTATTGGGAGAGAGGGAAGGGGTGGTGGAAGGAAGGGATCAAAAGGAGAATTTCTACTTTATACCTCTGGTACTTTTAAAATTTTTAAATCATGAGAATGAATTACCTATGCACAAAATAATAAATAAAACTTAATTAAAACCTGTCTGGGTCAGTGAATTGGAGGTCTGGGAGTGGGAGAGCCATAGGATGAAGGGAGTTCTCTTAAAAACCTGCCTCAGCAGCCTGACAGATGCTCTTGACATCTTCTGACCTCAGACTGTGCTCCTCCTGCTACCCAGAGTCCATCCAAGGGCCAAGGCTATTGCGGGTCCAGGGATCACAGGCACAAGTGTCCTAGGGAAGTGGGGCACCCCTTGGAAACCCATCCTCATCTGCAGCATGGGGACTGTCACATCCACAGCAATACTACCCCTGGGTGTTTGTTATTCATGACATAATGCATGCAAGGTTAATAAGTAGTCAATAAGGCCTCTGCAGAGGTTTCCAAGCCTCATCCCTACACACATGTGTCAAAGCAGGTAAATGTGTTTAAGGTGACTCCATGGGTGACAGTTGGAGGAAAATAAACTTGGGCTCCGACGAGGAAAGATTTTCCAGGAGACAGAACTGTCCAAGGATAGAGCAATTCTGTCTCTCTATGGGCATTGTTGAGATAGCAGTACTTTACAGGAAGAAGCAAAGGCTCTGCCTTGGGGGTTTCTAGGTTCACTACAAACAAGGCAGAATTGGAGCACATGGGTCAATCATTTCTCCTGGCTCTTCCACCCACTCTCCTCTTTTGTCCCTGTCCCTCCTCCAGCCAGACTGCGCAGCTCCCAGAAGGGCTCAATTATGAAGGCATTTCCAGACCTCTCTGCGGCTGGCACCACCACATTTTTTGCATTCCCTGCCTCCGCGCTCAGCTACTCCTGGAGCCATGAGACGTGTGTCTCTTATCTACCTCAGGAGAAAAGGACATGAATCTTGGGACCAAGCCCAGGAGGGATTTTCTCCTTTGACCTCACAATTCCAGCTGGTCGAACTTTTCCCTGGGGTCTCATGATTACCACAAAGGAGTCTTCTTAGAGTGAGTGGATCTTAGTTATGCTGTGACTCTCCAGCACTATGAGCAGGTGCTGTTCTAGAGCCATGGGGATTCCAGGATAAATGGGGTCAGATCCTTCCTCTGGAAGAAACAGCAGTCAAATGAGGCTGATGCATACTTATGCAAGTAACTCTCATACAGGATAAACTGTGATGGAAGCCAGCAAGAGCTGAGTGCCCTCAGACCCCAGGGGATAGTAAAGAATGATTGCAAGTGGGAGATAGGCCAGGGGCAGGTGACTATGCTAAAGAGAAAGGAGACCTGGCTGAAGAGAGGGGCATGCTGATACTCTGGGGGGGGGGGGGGGACTATTGAAGAAAAGTCTTCAGCGTTTTGGAGTAAAACGATGAAATGTCTGGAATTTGCCATGAATATTCCAGAAGAAAGTTGAAGAATAGATGAACAATTTTGCAAAACCCTGATTACTGTAGTTATTGAAGATGGTGATAGATACAAAAGAGTTTGTCATATGCTTTCTACTTTTGTACATGTTTGGGAAATTCCAGAATAAAAAGTTTTAAAAAGGAAATTAACGCCAGGCATGGTGGCATGCGCCTGTAATCCCAGTACTTGGGAGGCTAGACAGGAGGATCACAGGCTTGAGACCAGCCTCAGCAGCTCAGAAAGACTCTCAACAACTTAATGAATGAATACCCTGTTTCAAAATAAAATAGGGCTGGGGGTATAGCTCAGAAGTAGCCCCCGAGTTTAATCCCCGGAACTACAAAAAAAAAAAAAAGACTAACGATGCGATGAGTGATGAATTCTGACCAGAGGTGTGCAGGTCAGGGAGGGCATCCCACAGCAGGTGAAGATGACGCTGGGGAGCCAGAGACAGGTAGAGGGAGAGATGGACAGAATTTGGAGGCTTTTGTTGGCTTTATTGTGTCTGTTGATTCTTTTGTTCTCCTGGGTCTTCATACCAGTGAAAGAATTTCCCCTTCCAGGGTGTTACCCACTCTTGCTCCAGACATCCTAAGGGTGGAGCCTCAAAGCCAGGACTTCTCAGGCTGCCAGAGCTGGAGCTGTCCTGGCCCTGACCAGATCCGCCCAGGACACCCTGCCCCCCTTCCTTCTTCCTCTCTCCCCTCCAGTGCTCCGTCTGGGGAAAATTATCCAAGCTCCAAGTAGTAAATTTAAGGCCTTGGCAGCCCTCCCACAGATGACTCCCAAATTATCCCATTCCAAGGGTGGGAGAGGGGGAGGCCAGAAGTTCATGCCGGAGGCATAGGCTCGCCGTCTGAGAGCTCCGGGCGCCATCTGCTGATGGAGACTAGTAGCCAACTTGAAAAGGGACACCGTGGGTACACAGGAATTTACCAATGACAGCGACAAGACCTGCCTCAGATCTCTCAGCCAAAGAAACTCACTGTTTAGGAGACACCAGGCAGAAAAGGAGAGAAAACGTGTGTGTGTGTGTGTGTGTGTGTGTGTGTGTGTGTGTGTGTGTGTCTTTATGTCTGTGTTTATGTGTGTTTGCATGTGTGTGTGTGTGTTTACCCCAGTTTGTGTGCTTGTGAATTTATACATGGTGACCAACTGTATGCTGGGCAGTGTATTTTGGAAGGATATATTTTGGATGGTTTGCATGCTTCTGCCATTGTTCCTTGGAGTCTCCCCAGTACAGAGACTGTAAATAAGAAGGTAATCAGGCCCAGTAGTGTTCCTCCAGTGGAAATTTCCAGATGTCCTCCCATCATTTATCTTCAGCCCAGACACAGATGATGCATGAGACTTGGTTGATCGTGTTTTCACTTGGGGAAAGTGAGGCATAGAGCATGCACAAAGCCCTCAGTGAGAACCCTGCTTTTGCTGCAAGCATTAAATGATCAGGGGATGAGGATCTCAGAAGTTATTTAATTCATCCTCACTATTTCCGGAGAAGGAACTGGGAGTTCAATAAAGAAAAGAACAAAAATTGATCACGTAGATTGTCCTTAAAGCCCTTCCCACCGTGAGTTCTGAGGAACACACCTCCCGCCCAGCCAAGCCCCAAGCCTTGCATCTGTGCCAAGAGAATCTTGGGGCTGCGGCCCTGTCCACCATCAGCTTCACCTCTTCTCTGTTTTCTCTTCTGAAAGAATTTCCTCACCCATAAATCTTGAGTGATTTCTTATATCTTGAGACATCCCTGAGTCAGGAAAGTGGCCCTGCAACCTGAAGCTCAGAACTACCTTCGGGTCATGACTAATGTGGGAGCAACATTTCTCTTGGAGCACAGGGGGTGGGGAATGGACATCAGGCATCCATCTGCCCCTGAGGGGCTGACAACAACACTCCACACTTCTCCTGGCTTCCTGCTAATGCTGCCGGAATGAGCAGCTCAGAAGTTTCTCTCTGCCACTAAGAGAGAGTTGCCGCTAGGTCTAGGGAGAGAAGGGCTTGGTCCCCTCGCCTCACTGCCTGGAAGGGAGGGAGGCCAGAGTCTTCCTGTTTTCATCATTATTTCTTTTCTCTAAAATGTCTGCCCATGCCGGGCGTGGTGGCGCACACTTGTAATCCCAGCATTTGGGAGGCTGAGATCAGAGGATCTGGGTTCGCAGCCAGCCTCAGCTACCTAGTGAGGCACTCCGCAACTTAGTGAGACCTGGTTTCAAAATAAAGAATAAAATATAGGGCTGGGGGTGTAGCTCAAAGGTAGAATGCCCCTGAGTTCAATCCCCAGTACCGCAAAAAAAAAAAAAAAAAGTCTGCCCATGACTCTAATCTTTGCCCCTATAATGTGAGAAGAATCCTATAGACTATGTTTCCTGGTTGCCTACAGGATAAATCCAACCTGTATTGGGTCTTCAGGTTCTGTAAGACGTGACCCGTCTCCCTCCAGCACGCTGGTGTTTTCACACGCACTCGGGCTCCAGCCAGCTGTTTCCTGTCCTATTACTGCCCCACCCCACCCTCCCCCACCCCACGCAGTTCTGAGTGGACACCACCACTGTCACTTCCTGCTTCCCTCTACCTCAGATGCCCTTTCTTTTTTGCTAAGTCCTATCTCAAATGCTACTTTCCCCTAAAAGCTTCCCAGGATCTCCTTCCCTTAAACTAAACCATATCTCCTTTGTGTCTCCCCTGCTGTATGTAGCTTGTACATTTCAGGTTCTCCAGGCAGCTTTGGTTTGCAGCACCTTGTCCTCACCCATGATCCCCGTCTTAGATTCTAAGCCCTGAGGCCAGAGGTAGCCCCACTGCTCTTCTCCTCCATCCCCTTCCTCATTCCCTCTTCCACCCAAAGACCCAGCAGGCAGGAAATTCTCAAGGAATAGCAGAGCTATTGCATTTTTAAGTAACTTGCAAGTGATGTCTATATAATCCAATTATTTTAACTTTTCCAATCTCCACTATCCTTCCTTAGGGCCACTTAACCCAGAAGAGCAATGAATTCAGAGAAGACAAACTTTTCACTAGCCCTCATGCCTCTCAGAAGAGAGCAAGACACAAATCCCCGGTGTTCCAGGGCAGCTGTGCTGAGGTGTCCCAGCTCCAGACAGGCTCAGCAGGCTGGTGCAGGGTCTGTCTCTGGGGAGGTCACATTCCAGAGCCCAGGACCTCCACAGAGAAGAAAGTAACCTGAGCCCTTTCAATTCACACCTGGAAATTCTCAACCTGCTGCCCCTCCACAGGTGCCTGAGAGGGAGGGTATCCTGCAGCATCAGCCCAGAGACGAGAGCAGGACACAGGTTTCTGGTCCTGGCTTTGCTGTGATCAGCTCTCAGATCTGAGCAAGTTCCTCCTGTGACTGGATCATGTGGGGCCTGAATCATCTCAGGCCTCTGTGAGACTGACATTGAGTTAATAATAAGGACCACGCCAGGCAAGTAGGGTTCTTCCTTTGAAGACTGTCACTCATTTTGCCTCTTCATTCTTAATAAAACTAAGTCACCCACAGTTGTGTATATGTGACATGGTTTGGGTCATGTCACAGCTCCAGCCAATCATTTTATTAAGAACATCCAGCCAGAAGTCACTGCGTGACCCTTGACGGTTGTTCATAGTTATCATCTCAAGTGTGTGTGAAAAATGAAACATGAAGAGAATACATTTATTTGAGGCTAATATTTTATTTCTTTTAAATAATTTCTCTATATTTTTTTCTGATTCTAAGAGTGATACATATTCATTGTATGCATTGGAAACATGGAAAACTATAGAGAAGGAAAAAAATCTACTAGAATCCTACCACCCAAAGATATTCATGGACATTTTGGTATAGATCAACCAGATCTGTCTATTATCTCAAAAAATAGAAATCCTCTCCTAGGGTAAGATCTTGGTTTTTGGATATATTTTTCCAAAACTATTATTAACCGAGAAGTCTTATTTAGGAACCCTGGATTTTTGCATAACAAAATACCATGGGGCTCTTTCTAGGCCTACAATGAATTACCCTGCTATATTTAATAGCTTCATAGAATCCCTTTATATAGGTATACTGTATTTTATTTAACCAGTCCCTTATGACCTCAGAAAGACTCTGTTTTTATTTATTTGTCTAGTTATCTATTTGGTTTAGTTATGTTTCCAAAAAGTAGAATTGCCAAAAGAAATGTGCTGTATAAAGCTTTCTGGTATTGGCCCCTGCTGTGGTCAAGCCTGCCTCTGGCGTTCCCACCACACTGAATGATGGAAAGCTAAAATTAGAAGGAACCTTACAGGTGAAGATTTATGGGTCCTTTAACAGATGGGAAACAGAGGTCCACAAAGAATCAGTGCCTTTCTGAAGTTCCCAAAGACAGTTGGTGACAAAGTCAGCTCAGAAGCGTGACCACCTGCCCAGCAAGCTCCTCTGCAGTATACTGCCTCTTGTCAAGCCAGGACCCTGAATTACATGGGCTGCAGCATGCTTGGCAGAATTTTAAACACATATGCAGCAAACCTGGGCATTACTGAGCTGGCATCTAAACCAGATAAATGCCTGTCCATACTAAATACAACCTGAATCAACTAGGACATCAACTGTCTATTATCTCAAAAAACAGAAATCCTCTCTTAGGGTAAGATCTTGGTTTTTGGCTTAAGGGGTGAGATGAAATGCTGAATAAGAGCTGCACAGGATGAGACTCCTGAGGGATTGTTTTTGTTTATTTGTGGAGGGGGACTGATGTGTAGCTGCTTGAAGACTTGGGGATTTGAATGTTCTCATTAAAATAAAAAACAGATCCAACGTTTGAGTACCCTAGGGTGCATGGGACAAGCCCCCAGCTTGGCTGTGTCCTCTCGGGCTGGAGCCAAATAATCGGTGCCTGTCCTAGGTAAGTTCCCCACAGCTCCGGAGAAAGCCTTCGTGGGGAACGGGAAGGGAACTGGCTGGGGAGGCCCTGCTTATGCTAACAAGGCACTAAATTAGTGTGTTTCATGCCTCATTTAGCACGACTGTGCAAAATCTAAAAGTACTAATAAATTTTCCTTCTGGGGTCAAGAATCATAAAAGGATAGACGATCAACCATTAATTAGCAGGGCAATTACAGCTTGACGGGCTTCTGTTCTATCTCTGTCTTCTTTCAAATGGCACAATTTGTTCCACTTTTTGCAAAGCTGTCTTTTGAGAGAGAGAGAGAGAGAGGAGAGAAGAGATAAGAAGAAGAAGAAGAAGAAGAAGAAGAAGAAGAAGAAGAAGAAGAAGAAGAAGAAAAGAGAGAGAAAGAGAGAGAGAGAGAGAGAGAGAGAGAGAGAGAGAGAGAGAGAGAGAGAGAGGCATCAGCCAGGAGAGGGGCTCCCGTCCTTGGTGGCTCTTGGGGTGACAGGACTTGCCTGGACGTTAGCTGTTCTAGATCTGCTCTGGGTATTTGATCAAAAGAGAAGACTCTTGGCCTCTGTTATTTACTTATTTTTTCCTAATGGAATTAATATAAGATATACTGGGTGTCACTTGTAGAAGAGTGTATTTAACCACTCTGAAGGGTTTTGATGACACCTGAGTTTTGCCAGATCCTATGAAACAGAGACCTCTGGGTTAAAGGGAAATCAGCCTTTTCTTTGAGTTTGCTGGTGACATTTAAGGACAAATCTCTAACAATTCACTGTTTTCTTTTCTTTCTCTATTTAAAGTCTATGTATTTTTGTAGTTCAGGAAGTCAAGCTTACTATAATGCTTAGCTGAAAGTCTTAAGCCTGCTGGAGATCTATCTCTCTGCCAGTGTCTACCCCAGCTTCAATGGCCTCCATGTGCTGCTAGGTATAAAGTAGGTTTGAGAAGAAAAGTAGTGCCCTGGGCAACAGGATCCATGCCACTTTTTGAGATGGATAAGTCCCCTTCTCCTCCTTAGGCCTGGGCTTTGTCTGGAGGGGCAGGTGAGTGTCCCCAGAGAGCAAGAGAGGGCAGACCTGAGGCTTTCCATCATCACTGGATGATACTGGGCAGCTGCAAACAAATGTAAACAAAATCGAAGAGGAAGCTCCCGCCTGCTCGGCTTGCTCATGTTTAAATCCTGTGGGTTTCAGTCATGGCTTTGGAGGTATAAATATGCCCAGATGTTTTAAACTTTTCTCCTGTTGTATCTAATCACCAGAACAGCTGGGGCTTTGCTCCTCTTCTCTCTTCCCTTACCCTGCAGGAACGCAGAGAACCTAATTAAAAGGGCTTCCCTTTGTTTCCCTAATAGCTCTCAGCCTGGGGAGCCCACAGTGCTCTGTCAAGAGAGAATTTTGACTTTGAGGAGTCACAGGTGGGGATGCCTACCCAAAATGTTCAAATGCAGATTGGCCCCCACAGGGAAAGGAGCGAGCGAGAGATGTGGTGGACAGCAGCCTGGGGGGGGGAGGGGCTTAGAGAGGTCTACAGGGAGGGGGTGAGTGGGGGCTGAAGGAGGAACTCTGCAGGTACCACCCTGCCTCTGGCCGATCATTCACAATAAAGGATGCTATTCCCTCGTGTCCAGGGATGTGGCTTGTGCATCCCCCTCTAGCCCCTCTTTCTCACCTGGGGCCTTTGCTAAGTGCTGACCCTGCAGCAGTGCAATTGTCTCTGTCAGCCAATGGGATCAGAAAGCCCCACACATCCTACAAGCCGCTGCATCATGCTCTTTCCAGGACAGGGACCACGTCTCTCCCTGGCTTGGAGCCCTTCCCTGGCTCTCCCTGGCCTCTAACATGCAGAGCTGCAACCTTCAGGCAGAAGCCTTATCTTTCACATTTCCACCCTGGTCACACTGGACGTCTCTGCTCCTTCTTAGCACCTCCTGTCTTTGGTCTTGCTGTGCCTTCTACTTTTGAAGTGCCCTCTGAGGTAGAGCCTGGAAAAGTCTAACTCACCCTTCAAAACCAAATCAGGTGACTTCTTGGTGCTGCAGGCCTCTGGACCTTTGCAGGCAGGGCCTGTGGACCCGTACTCCACACCCCACTCTGTGAGTCTGTGTCCAGACTGCGAGCTTCATGAAATGAGGAGCTTGTCTTACTCGTCCGACTCTTCTGCACACAGGACTATCACCTGCATAAGTGTCATACACAAAAGTGGTTTTTCTATTTTTCAGGAATATCCTAAGCCACTGAAGGTACACTTTAACTTCAATCATTGTGTCATGGGAGAAGAGATATCTCTAAAAGAGAATCCAAGGAGTTCTAGGAGAGAGGGGAATCTCTACTTAGGACCAGCAGGGTCCTTGATAAATGTGAAGGGAAACAGTTTCAACATGTACGTGGCATGGTGGTGACCACCTGTAATCCCAGTGCTTGGAAGATTGAGACTGGAAGATTGCAGGTTTTCAGCAACTTAGCAAGACCTTCAACAAGTTATCTGTCTCAAAATTTAAAAATAAAAATGAATAGGGGTGTAGCTCAGAGGTAGAATGCCCCTGGGTTCAATTGACAGTAAACCCCCCCTCCCAAATTCATTTCAGGAGTAGAGAGATTTATTTTGGAAATTGAGGAATATGTATTCAAGGGAGATTGGAGGCCATAGTTACAGAAAGAGAGAGAGGTATTTTCAGGGTTCCCTATTCCTCTTTTAAATGAAACTCAGAGAGGGGTGGGTAGGGGAAGGTATGTGAGAATGACATCAGTCTGGTGACCTTAAGACTGTTTATGGTGGCCTGGTCATTCTCAGGATTCTTAGGCTGAAGTCCCTGATCAATAGATAATGCTAACCGGGTGTGATGGTGCACGCTTGTAATCCCAGCATTTGGGAGGTTGAGACTAGAGGACCTGGGTTTGTGGCCAGCCTCAGCTACCTAGTGAGGTCCTGTTTCAAAATAAAGAATAAAAAATAAGGCTGGGGGTATAGCTCGGAGGTAGAATGCCCCTGAGTTCAATCCCCAGTACCACAAAAATAAATAAATAAATAAATAAATAAGTAAGTAAGTAAGTAAATAAATAAATAAATAAATAAATAAATAAATAAGTCTGGGAGTGTGGAATGCCCCTGGGTTCAATGCCTAGTACCGCAAAAAAAAAAAAAAAAAGATAATGCTGGAAAAATCTCCTAAATTATAGGTTTCTCAAAATGTTCCAATTCTATTTGGTGGGACAGCTAGCAGTGTACCAAGTAGATTTATTGATTTGCCGGAAATTTGGGAATGACAAGTCTGGGAGAGAGACTGGCTTAAGGAATGATAGGCCTGGAAAAGTATGCAGAATTTCTAAATAAAAATGTATTTTCTTGTCTTTCCTTTATGTCTTTTTACCTGTTTTTAATTTCTTCCATCCTACCTCAGAGCACTGCTAGTTAGATGTTAGTTTCTAACATCTACCCACCTGTCCAGACGGGTCCCTATACTGCAGCCTGTGCCAGCAGGACATGAGATCCCTCCCTTCCCCCCAACATTGCCAGACACATGCAGAACAGGCAAGACTGAGCCCTCAGAGGAGGGCTAAGGTAACACCCTGGCTCAGAATGGGTGTTAATTCAAACAAAACAAAACTCTTCCTGAGCTCCATCTCAGACTGATCACAGTCTGTGGGATGGGGCTCAGGCCTAAGTGTTTCTAATCTCCCAATGCACATCCAAAATTAAATATCACTATTTTGGCCCCCAGATGGCAGGACCCTTAACCCACCAGTGGACTCTCATGAACACAGACAGAGCTGTCTTCCTGCAAGAGGGCTATGACTTCCCTTCCACTGGAACAAGTCAGACCAAGGACTGCAGGTGGCTTTATCAGCCAAGGTGAGCTGAGTTCAGGGTCTTAAAATGGTAGACAGAGAAATGAAGAGAAGCTCCTCCTCACAGAACCTCAAAGGGAGGGTATTCAAGTTCACGCCAACCACTTACCAATCTTGGACAGCTCTGAGTGTTGTTTTCCAAATCTGTAAATTGGATTTAGCAATAATTCCTGCCACACGGTATATTGTGAAGATTGGATAAGAGGTATGAAGGCATTCTATAAGCAAAAGGCAGGTTTCATTTGTTATTTTGGGCACCACTTTTCCTTCCTTCTTTCCTTCCTTCCTTCCTTTTTTGTTTCTTTCACTAAACTCAAGGGCATTCTACCTCTGAGCTATGCTTTGTGTGTGTGTGTGTGTGTGTGTGTGTGTGTGTGTGTGTGTGTGTGTGTGTGTGTTACCAGGGATTGAACTCAGGGGCATTCTACCTCTGAGCTATACCCCCAGCCCTATTTTTTATTCTTTATTTTGAAACAGGGTCTCATTAAGTTGCGGAGTGCCTCACTAGGTAGCTGAGGCTGGCTGTGAACCTGGATCCTCCGGTCTCAGCCTCCCAAATGCTGGGATTACAAGCATGCGCCACCACACCCGGCTATAAAATAACTTTTAAAGGTTTAAAATTTTTTTTATTAGTGATAATTTAAGTTGATAAATATAATATGGAACATTTTACATACTAGACTAGATCTCCTTAGGTTGCTGAAAGTCTCACTAAGTTGCCAACGCTGGCCTCGAACTTGTAATCCTCCCATCTCAGCCTCACAAGTACTGGAATTATAGGTGTGCACCACCATGCCTGGCTGCCATTTTACATTTATGAATTTACAGAAAACAGGGCTCATGTCTTATTCTTTTCTGCATCTTTTGCACCAGACTCTTGTGCCTGGTTCATGTCCTAGCCAGGGCGCATACTGAGTGTATGAATGAATGAAATAATGAATGCATGAGGTTGAGTGAGTGAATAAATGGATGAATAAACACTGGAGTTCTGTTCCCAAACCCACCTGCCAGAGCTCTGTAAGGCAGAGATCAAGCTTATCCCTCCATATCTTCTAGGCTTCAGCTGACATGACCCACACATAGAGTAGCTTGAGAAGCAAACACCTGGGGCCTAGAACCACTGTTCCAGAAACCTCTCTGGACCTAACCCTGCAGGAAATGCACAGATCCTTGCATTTTCCACTTGGGTCCTCATGTCCCTTCATGGCCAAATGGACAAGGACAAGGGTCAGGGCAAGGACCATGAGGAACTGATGACTTCCCCCAGGCTCCAATGCTGACCCAATGCACACAGCTCCGGCCCATAGGCAGAGGCTCCAAGTGTGCTGCAGTTGCTGCAGTCAGAAGGAAGAAGCACTAGGCTTGGAGTCAAAGACCCAGGTTCAAGTTCAGGAGCCACTACCCACCTCAACTTCTGTGTGGCCCTGGGCAAGTCACTTAATTCTTTTGTAGGAAAAAAAAAAAGTCTGATAAAGCCTATATCACAGAGTTACAGAGTTGTGAGGAGGGGAGTGAAGAGTCCATTAAAAAAATATTGCTGTGCTCAGATTTAAACATTTATTCATTTGTGCATTCAACAAAATTCATTTAGTGCAACTTACCAAGTTCTAGACATTGTTCTGGGGCACTCAATATATCCTTCCTCCCTTACTTCCTTTCTTTTCCTCAGGGCAGAAAGAGGACTTGGGGGTCATCAGATTTCAACCTAAAGCCCTGCACCAAGGAAGCCAAGCTTGTCTTTCTTGAGAGCTCCTCTCCCAACACACTAGCAAGAAGAGACGGGCAGAGAGCTGTGCAAATACACACTTCTCACTACAGACAGAACAGCACACACATCTTCAAGATGATTTTTCTCAACAGGCTGGAAAAAGACAAACTGAATTAAAACCTTTGATTGACGAAGCCAGCACCTCCCCAGAGGTGACTCTGGGGGGCCAGATGTGGGGGGCAGTGCAGGAGGCCTGGGAGCCTCTGAGGGCGCTCCTGCATGTTCCCAGTTATCTCCCATTTCCTTTGGGAGCCCCGGAGACACGGCCTTCCCAACACGGTCTCTGAGGTGGCCTGAGAAGCTTTTGTCCTCGGCAGCAGAGAAATTTCTGCTTCACTGGCTCCAGACAAGGCTTGCATTAACTCCGGGCCTGTGAGGAGAGCGCGTGCAACAAAACCCAACACCGTGTCCCAGCCCTCAGACAAGCACAGAAACAAATGGTGCCGGAATTTTTCAGAATAGAATCATCCGCTCAATGTCACTGCATACATTTACCTACCTCAGTGGCTATTCAGAGTCCCTTTCAAGGGGGTATCAATAGAGATGGATCAGACAACATCTCTATGGCAACACCTCCACTGAAAAATGATGGTGGCCACGGAGAGAAGAGCAATGACCATTTTTTTTTTTTTTTTAAATATACACAATTACAACACAACTCTCCCCAAAGGGCCCTTTGGCTCCTGGGACATAGGACTGTATTAAAACAATAGTGGAAAAGCTCATGACAAGACTAATTAGGGGCACCAGAGAGCAGGAAAACTTGGGACCCAGAGTTTGCACAAAGAATTAAGACCTGGGCCTTGGGGATGCTGAAATTTGTCAACAAAATTAACATCCCCTTTCCTGGGAACTCTCAAGCTGAAGGGGTTTATGAGGACCTTATTTTAGCTGTCTGACTTGGAGGGAATTGTTAGAGAGAGCCAGAGATGGTAAAAGCAAATAGTAGCCACCATCGGTCTCTTAAACAGAGTGCTCATCCTAGCAGAGGGTGGGTGTCCCCACTAACTGGCCCCACAGCCACGCTCCTGCTCCTTCTCTGAGGCTTGAGCACATTAGGTTGGGGGAAGGAGTGGCCTTCATAACCTCAAAATCAGAAGCCTTAAAGGAGCTTTGTATCTTTAAGGACTACGGTAGGAGAAAGCCTAAAAAATACTACTGCGAAGAATCACTATCGCCACCACAATAATGAAAAGAAACAAGAAGACTGTGCATGCGTGCTTCTATCACACTAAACCTCAATATGATGTATGGTTACAGTGCGCCAATAGAAGTATATTAAAAAAAAAAAAAAAGAAAGGAGAGACATGGATTCCACGCACATAGATATTTCCAGGAGGTCATCTATATTGAACACTTTAGAGAGAAATTAGTCACTGTCTCAGCAGTTTTTCTGTTGGAAGAAATAAGAAAAGGAAAAATGCTATTTCCTCGGTTGCTTTGTGTGTCCTAGAAAAGAACTGGGAGGAGCTGGGCTTGGTGGTACATGCTTGTAACCCCAGTACTTCTGAGACAGGAGGATTGTAGGTTCAAAGCTAGTCTTGGCAACTTAGTGAGGATCTCGGCAACCTAGTGAGACCCTGTTTCCAAATAAGGAATAAAATTGGGCTGGGGGTGTAGCTTGGCAGTAGAATGCCTCTGGGTTCAATCCCCAGAACAAGAAAGAAAGAAAGAGAGGGGAGGGGGGGGGAGAGAGAGAGAGAGAGAGAGAGAGAGAGAGAAAGAAAGAAAGAAAGAAAGAAAGAAAGAAAGAAAGAAAGAAAGAAAGGGAAAAACAACTACTTGGAGGAGCCAAGACCAAGGGGAGCCAGCTGTCAGGGCTCTTCTGCTTGCCCTGTTTACCTTCCCTGGACCTCAGGCAAGCCATTACCCTTGCTTGCCTCTCCAGCTCCAGTCCATAAAACGTGAAGTACTTGTGGATTGTTACATGAAAGATTCCAAGAAGAGTGCAGAGTTTATATATAGTGCCCTTTCTTCCCCACAGGGGAAAGAAATTAGCTGTAGTCACCTGGGCAGCAGCTGGAGGTCCTGTGCACTGGGGCTCAAGTACCCCAGGGTGTGGACTCCTGAGCTTTGAAGAGCTTTGTTTTAAGAAACTTTCTCAGGGGAGAATGTCTGCATGGCTCCTGCCACCTGTGCTGTTGTTTGGAGGACAGGGATCGGGGTCACTGCTGCTTTGTCAGGCCCTGGGTTTGCTTGGGAGCATTATAACAGGCAATGCTCCACTCCATACCCCACCCCAAGTTCCCTTTACTCTCGACCCAGAGGCTCCTCACACATGCCTCCCAAGGGCTGACTCCTTATGCCTGGTCCTTTTTGTTCATTCTTTCAAAATGCGTATTCCTTGTAGGTACTTGCAGGAATTTTTTTTACAATAATCTATATTCTACTTTTGGGGAGGCACAATAAAAATCTCTTTTTTCCTATATTGTGAGAGACTCTTGAAGTTATACAAATTAGATCATTAAAATTATTCCTCTTCCTGGGACTTACACCTCAAATTTCTCTTAGAGAATTTTAAAATTCTATTAACACAATTAAGTACATATTTTACATCTGTTTGAAATATAAACAATTAATTTTACTAATTTATATTGATTTCTCTACTTATTTCACTAACATATAACCAATATATGCTAGTTATCATTTCTGCAAAGGTTACAAAAATGTATGAATAAGAACTTAAAACTCTCAATTAAATTTTTTTTTTTTTTTTTTTTTTTTTTTTTGCGGTACTGGGGATTGAACTCAGGGGCGTTCTACCTTTGAGCTATCCCCCCAGCCCTATTTCTTATTCTTTATTTTGAAACCAGGTCTCACTAAGTTGCGGAGTGCCTCACTAGGTAGCTGAGGCTGGCCTCGAACCCAGATCCTCCGGTCTCAGCCTCCCAAATGCTGGGATTACAAGCGTGAGCCACCACGCCCAGCTCTCAATTAAATTTTAAAGAAGAATATTAAGTTCAAAAGCAATGACTAAGCCGGGCATGGTGGTGCACGCTTGTAATCCCAGCATTTGGGAGGCTGAGACCAGACGATCCGGGTTCAATCCCCAGTACCAAAAAAAAAAAAAAAAAAAAAAAAGCAATGACTACAATTGTGTGTATTGAATTCTCATTTTATTTTATTTTTGTGGTACTGGGGATAGAACCCAGGAGCATTCTACCTCTGAGCTACACCTCCAGCCCTACATTTATTCTTTTATTTTTCACTAAGTTGCAGAAGCTGACTGCAAACCTGCAATCCTCCTGTCTCAGCTTCCCAAGTACTTGGATTACGAGCATGTGCTACCACGCCTAGCTAGATTCTCTTTTTACAGTAATAAATTCTCTCTCCAAGATTATCACAATATAATGTTGTCACAAACTATATTTGTTTTCCATTGTTGCTATTGCTTTTGTGTGTGTGTGTGTGTGTGTGTGTGTGTGTGTGTGTGTGTGTGTGTGGTACTAGGGATGGAACCCAGGGGCATTCTACCTCCAAGCTACACCTCCAGTCCTATTTTTTCTTCTTTATTTTGAAACAGGGTCTCACTAAGTTGCGGAGGACCTCACTAAGTAGCTGAGGCTGGCTGTGAAACCAGATCCTCTGGTCTCAGCCTCCCAAGTACTGGGATTACAATCTTGCACCACCACGCCCGGCTGCTATTACCTTTTATAATATCTTATGAGTTTGGGCTCTTCTAACATTACTCTTTTTTAGGATGATACCAAACTTTCCCCATCTTACTTTTTTTAGAGTCAATTTCTGCGCAATAAAAAGGGATATGTGGCTATTTGATTCATATCCATTGATAAAAAATAACACATTGAAAGTCCAGTTTTTCCCCTTGTGTTTTGCTGTTGGAACTGAGGACAGTTGTCATTTCTACAGGGTCTAGCACTTTACAGCATGAGTTGCACATTTTTTTAACATGAATAAATGATCAACTGAGCTTCTGCTTCTTTTTTGCTTCCAAGGGTAATTGTGGATCAAGATGTAGTTAAGCCAAGCATGGTGGTGCATGCCTGTAACCCCAATACTTGAGAGGCTGAGATAGGAGGATCGCAGGTTTGAGAAGAGCTTCAGCAACCTAGTGAGACCCTGTTTCAAAACAAGAAATAAAATGAAAAAAAGGATTAGGAATGTAACTTAGAGGTAGAACAATTCCCAGTATGAGAGAGAGAGAGAGAGAGAGAGAGAGAGAGAGAGAGATTATAGTTAATTTGTATGTTAATTCACAACACAGTTAAGAGCTGCTCGTAAGGTAGCCTCTGCCCTGGCAGAGGTTGGCCATGAAAGTAGACAGGACAGCCTCAAACCTGCTACTCTCCTGATGAGCAGAGCACATGGAAAGAAGGGGCCATTGATCCCTAGGCCCTCACCTTGAACACAGAGGAGAACTCTGGGTCCCACTCCCCTTACCCCTTTCCCTGTGGGGCACCACCCCACCTTCTTGAAACCCTTTCGAGGTTCCAGGAGAACCTCAGGAGCAGAAGACCCATCAACTTATTTTTTTTTAATTTTATTTATTTATTTTTTGCTTTTATATTTTAATTTTTAATGTGCTTTTATTGGTGCATTATCATCTCACATCATAATGTAAATCATGTTGACATTGACATACATGCACAGCACTTGGTGCCCTCCCCCCCCCGCCTCCCCATCTCCCCCCCTTCCCATACAGAGGACTGAGACTGATATTGGGATTTTCACATATATACACACAGTCGATGTTAGTAATTCCAATAATGAATCTCAGTCTTCCCCCTCTCCTTCCCTTAGCCCACTTCCCTAGAGGAGCTATCAGTTTAGAAATGAAATCACACAATGAAGGTACTGCTAAGGTTGGGGTATTTTTCCCCCAAAGATTCATGTGCTAGAAGCGTGGTCCCCAGAGAAATGGAATTGAGAGGTGGTGGGACCCTGCAGAGGCGAGGCAAGGCTCTGATTAGGTCAGGGTGGGGTGGCTCCTGCCCTTTTGGCAGGACTGGACCAGTTACCTCAAAAGCAGGTTGTTAAGAACTCACTGGGTTTCTTTCCTGCTTTGTGTCCCATGCTCTACCACCATGTGAGGCCATCCACCATGCTATGACACAGCATGACACCTCTCTGCATACGGCCACCCGAGCCTGAACTTTCCAGTCTCCAAAATCCTGAGCCCAAATAAATCTCTCTTCCCCGTAACATAGCCAGGTGTTTTGTGGTAGTAACGCACAAAACGGCCTTGGCAGACACTTAAGGCGGGTATTGCCTACTGACTTGCCAGCAAGTGTGGAGGAGCTTAGGAACTTGCCTGCCCCACTTCAGAGTGTGTGGGTGTGTGGAGAGGAGATAAAGTGTACCCTCGTAGGCGATTCAACATCAGATACGTAATAACCCTGTCAGGGTACATCTTGATATTGCTTCTCCCAGATAGCTAGGCAGGCCCCTGGAGACCATAAACCTCATTTTACAGATGAGAAACTGAGGCCCGCAGGGGCTTGCACCTTGCCCAAGTGTATTCAGTACATGGGATTAGAAGGAAGCCAGGTGTGCTGGCTCCACACCAAGTTACGAATTGCTTTTTGGCCTAACTCCACCATCTCCATCACGGGCTGCATTAGAGCCTTATGCTGTCATTTTCACACGAGGGTTTGTGTTTAGGGTCATAGCCCATCTAAACTTACACAGACTTTTAAAAATCCATTTTTGCCCCAAGTAATATCCTGCTGACCTGGAGCCAGAAAGCTACGAGGGTCAAATGCATAACGGATGAAGAAGTGACTGGTGAAGTGAGAGGTGATGAGCAATTATGAGCCAGCTCCTCCTTGGGCCTGGCCACAGGTTCAACGGCAGCCTGTCCCCACAGAGCAGATGATGCCGACTCAGCTCTGCAGCTGCCAGGAGCTGACGAAGAGAAGAGACGGCGTATCTGAGCGGAGGACCGGGTATCTTCACGTGGCCATTTGGAAACTACAAGTGTTTTGATACAGCCCGGGGCTGGGGGAGGGGGACTCTCTTGGCTCCCCCCCCTAATTTCCAAGTCCCACCAACCACAGGAATCTGTCCCACCCCTGGGCACTTGGGAATAGAGTGGGATGAGTCTCAAGAATGCGTTAAAGGCCAGGATGTCTGTGGCACAGATTGCCTGCTCTCCAAAGCTGTTGTGACACAACCACACCAGGATGTGTGGGTCTGAATGGCCACATGGCGGCTTGCAGCTTTGTTCTGGTAACTGGCCATTGCCTGGGGCCCAGAGGATGAGCCAGGCTTCCTCTCTAAGCCTCCCTGAGCCACTGCGCTCCAACAAGTCACCCTGAGAGGGGTAGGAGAGAAATGGAGCCTCTAGGATAAGAAATAGTGAAGAGTTAGGGCAAGGACCACCCAGTACCCTGGTAGGCCCCTCACTAAAGCCTGGATGCTCGAATCCCTCCTCAAGAAGTAGCTAAAGATGGAGACAACCATCCCAGTCCTGCTGGGCTTCTGCCGCTGCTGTAAAATAAGCAAGAAAGGTGATACCATCAATCATTAAGTGGAAGGATTTTTTTCACAACAAGCATTTACAGAATTATTTCTGTGTGCCAGGTACCCAGAGGGCCTAGGGGGTATAGCAGTAAAAATAAGAGGCACTTGCTGCCTCTGCCCAGGGAGAGCTTCAAGCATAGAAAGTAGAAAGCGTGGTGCTGGGGACTGTAGGGGAGGAAGAATCTAAACACTCCAACCACAGAAGGTAACGCTTTAGAGGAGCGGCATGGAATTTATCAAGGCAAACCCCTGGATGGAGAGGCCAGGGAGAGCAGCCCACCTGACCTGAGGAGTCAGGGAGGTCTGAACTGGTGAGGTTGGGGAAATAGGAGGCTGGCTAATCTGCAGGTAGTACTGATTTTATTTCACATCTGTCTACCAGACCATTCTAAGACTCTCATGAACCTTCATTCACTTGATCCTTGGGAAGTAGATTCTATTATTATCTCCAGTCTACAGAAGAGAAAGCTGAAGCATGGAGAAGCAAAGACACTTGCCCATCCCACAGTAAGCTAGGAAGTGGCAGAGCTGGGATTCCAACTAGGGCAGTCTGGGTCCCGACCACCTATATAAACAATGCGTGTGTAATTTCAAGGACCACAGGCGTTCTAGAGATGATACCCTAGAAGGAAAGAGATTTTGCTATTTTTGTTTTGTTGTTTTTGTCAGTTTTTATTACAAAATCAAGCAAATAACCTCTAAATGAGTTACAGACACGGAGATTCTGACTAGCTGCTCCTGATTCTGTCCCCAACTCTCCTGTAGCAGACTGGTCCAGAGCTAAGGTAGAAAAGAGCAGCTTGCCGCAGTCGACCTGGCTCTGAGCTTCCCCTCTTCTTCCCCAGCTGGGCCCTCTGTCATCTACTCTCTTTCAATCCCACCTCTCTGATCTTTATTGCCTCTGCTGCAGCCCAGAACGTCTGGGGCCAGGAGTTAACTTACAGAGGGGAGCTCTGGGGCAGAGGCATACCTTTACTGCTTTTTTAGTGCTCAGGTAAGTTATTTCTTTAAGCCACCCCTGCCACGAGCAAAGGAGTGGAAGGTCAACATGCCAGTTGTCATCAGACAGGAGTAAAGAAGTGAACTTAAGATGACTTCTCAGTTCTACCGGCAGAGCAATGATCCAAATCTGTGTGGTGGTCTCGATGCCCAGGTAATGGCCCAGGTTCTTTTATTTGGAAGTAGACTTACATGAAGTTTATCATGTGGTTACCATCTCCCCAGAGAAAGGGCTTGGCCAGGATGTGGGGCCAGGGCAGGCAGTGACCTGGGATCTCTCACACTCTGGTGTGGTTTCCACAATGCGGTCACCATGCTCAGGCTCACGCCAGGGAGCAGGACTCAGGAGGTGAGGGCCTTCCCCGGGCCTGACCAGCTTCCCCATGCTACCTGAGCCCTCCCCACTGTGGGCACCAACTCTATGTAGGCCGCCCCAGCCATAGCTGGGACTAATGCAGCAGCTCAGAAACCTCACCCAAGCCACGGGCACTACCATCTTCCACCTGGGCCACCACCACTTTCACTTCTTTGGCAGCCCACAAAGTCCAGAGCTGTACCAGAATCCCATATGGAGCCTGGTCACCATCTTGAAACAGCCTGGGACACGTCTACTCAGGAGCCTCTCCCCGTTGTAGTCCAGTTTCATAGCAGACTTGAGCCTGAGATAAAGTTCATTCATCCCAAGAAATCAGCAAGAGATGAAAGGGGTGGTTCCAAAACCAAGCAGTTCTGAAACCAAGTCTCCTCTTCAGTTGTTTCTGCCTTGGCCTCTAAAGACATTCGGGTGAATGACAGAGAAAATAAGAAGCAAACAGCAAAGACAAGGACTCCACTCTGAAGTCTGAAATGGGAACAGGAGGTCAGATTTGAGATAGCCAGGGCCACCAGTCAGATGGTTTGCACAAAACCCTCACCCTCTTGTGGACAAATGGGACTTCAGGCCTTCAGGAGACAGATAGGGGAGCTATTGAGGGATGCATGGCCTGTTACTCTATCCTGGCTCTTGAATAACACTCTCTTCAGTCCTCACAACAGAGCTGGGGGCTCAGATCCCACACAGCCCAGCTGGCCTGGCTCCCTGGCAAGGCTCTGATCTCCTACCCAGCTGCTCCCCAGACTCCTGGGGATAGCCTCATGAAGGCCCTCTGTCTGCTTTGACCTCACCGAAGGCATGGCCTTCTGCTTGGCAGATGGGATCTTCTCAGTCCTCTCCCCAGAGGCCTCTGGGATGGGCTGAGGATAGGGTAGGAGGCTAAGCTTCTCCTAGCTGTGGCCTTTCTGCTGTCAGACTGGGTAGACAGGGGTTGCAGCTGTAGAACTGCTTAGAGCCATGGATCTCAGGCTCACAAGAGGTCTTAGTCAGTTTGCTATTGCTATAACTGTATAGCTGAGGCTGAACAATATATAAAGAAATTATTTTTATAGTTCTGGAAATTGCAGTCTAGAGTTGAGGGGATGCATCTGGTGAGGGTCCTTTTCTGGTGGAGATTCCCTGCAGAAGCATGACATGGTGAGATGGGCACATCTAACAAATAAAGCCAAACTGGGTCATGTCACAAACCTCTGGAGATAACCATTAACCCATTAATCTACTAATCCACTAGTAGATTAATCCATTCATGAAGGCAGAACCCTGATCACTTTCTAGAGGTCTCATTTGGCTCCTCCTCATACTTCATCACAGCGGGGATTACATTTCCACAAAAGTTTTGGTGGGGCCATTCATACTTGGGACAGCACAGCACAACAGGGAACCTGTCAAGGCCTAACTCAAATGCTACCCCATTCATGAAGCCACTTCCAGTCACCCAAGGCCACCAGCAAGGTGGAATGTCCCAATCCTTCCTCTGTGGCACCATTGCATCTGGAACTCTTATCATAGAACTTGGAAATCTGCTTTGTAATAAAATTAGGTATTTGCATATATGCCTCACCCAAAACTGGGAAAGGGCTAGGCTCGGAGCAGACCCTCAGCAAATTTTTAATACTGGAATTAATAAAAGGACAGATGCAGTAAATGTCAGGGTCCTCTGACCTCCTGTACACCTACACAGGAAAATCACCATGCATTCATTCAACAAATATTTACTGAGTCCTACTATATGCCGGGCATTGTTCTTGACCACAGAAGGAAGAAAAGCAGACAAAAATGTGTATCTTCAAGGAATTTATAGTTTAGAGAAGAACAAACAATGTGAGGGAGGAAACAACAAATTAAGTGACTATGTAAAATAGATGATCCATAGCAAGAACTAGAGGATTAAAGCAAAGTTTCTGAGGCAGGGGCATGACTCTCAAGGCCATCGTGGCTGGGGCAGAGTGAGTGAGAGAAAGACTGGTGAGAAATGAGGGGGAGGCAGGGTGCATAGGGCCTGGCGGGTCTTGTTAGTGGGATTGAAGCTACTGGCTATCCTTAAGAAGAACAGCAAGCTCTGACTCTGTGTGTGGCGGGGGTGAGGGGGTTATACTGAGGATTGAACCCAGGGACATTCTACCTCTGAGCTACATCCCCAGCCCTATTTATTTTATTTTATTATTTTATTTTGGTACTAGGGATTGAACCTAGAGGCTCTCTACCTCTGAGTTATACCCTCATCCTATTTTTTTTTTAATAGGATCTTGCTAAATTGCTGAGGTTGGCCTCCAACCTATGATCCTCCTGTCTCAGACTCCCAAATGCTGGGAATAGAGACAGGCATGTGCCACCATGCCCAGTTTATTTTTTTTTTTTATTTTTTTTATTTTTTTATTTTTTTATTTTTTTATTTTTTTTTTTTGCGGTACTGGGGATTGAACTCAGGGGCATTCTACCTCCGAGCTATACCCCCAGCCCTATTTTTTATTCTTTATTTTGAAACCGAGTCTCACTAAGTTGTGGAGTGCCTCACTAGGTAGCTGAGGCTGGCCACGAACCCGGATCCTTCGGTCTCAGCCTCCCGAATGCTGGGATTACAAGCGTGCGCCACCACACCCGGCTTTTTTTTTTTTTTTTATTTTTTTTTTATTTTTTTTTATTTTGAAACAGGGTCTTGCTAAGTTGCTAAAGCGGTCCTTCAACTTGTGACCCTTCTGTCTCAGCCCCCCAAGAACTAGAATTGAAGGCATGCATCACCATGCCAGCCTTCACTTTGACTCTTCTTGCATCTTTCTTAAAAGAGCCACTAAGATCACACCTGGACCATCCAGGATCACCTCTCCATCTCAGGGTTTTTAACTTAATCACATCTGCAGAGTCTCTTTCTATATGACATAATACTCATGGCATTGCAACTTCATACACAAATGTGTTTTTTTACAGTCAAGTATAATAAAGAGAATTGTCTTGTTTCACTCCCCCCCTTTTAAATGACATCAAGTTGTTAAGTCCCAGTTTCCTTAATTACACCCAGAATGTTCCCTGCCGCTGTATACTCTTTCATGTCAATTGTACCCAGCATTCGCCCTGGCACCCAGCCCCAGAGTAGTTGGCATCTCATGAAGATGTCAGACAGCTGCTGGATCCCTCTGTGAAGAGGATCTGTGAGACAGTCTGTGAGGATACACATGCTCTTCTGTGTTTATAACAGTATACATTGTATATTTTAAGTTATGCATATTCAGTACCTGTGTGTCAAGACTTGGTATATAGAATGTAAGATGTGTTAGGATAGTGATGGCTAATGACTGTGATGGTCACAATTAATAATTAGTTTCATCTGAGTTCCATGTGCTTATGTGTTCTGTCTGCTTATGTGAACAATGCTCCTAAGAATCATTCTGGAAAGATTTGTGGAATTTAAAAGAACTTTATAGAAAGCTTGATAGAATCTCTGAACTGGTAACACTGGATTCTTCTAAGCATTTTATTTTATTTTTTAACTACCGGAGACTGAGCCTAGGGCCCTGCACATGGTAGACAAGCACTGTGCCACTGAACTACATCCCCAGCCCTTTCTTTTTTTTTTTTTTTTTGGTACTGGGGAGTGAACTCAGGGGCATTCTACCTCCGAGCTATACCCCCAGCCCTATTTTTTATTCTTTATTTTGAAACAGGGTCTCACTAAGTTGTGGAGTGCCTCAGTAGGTAGCTGAGGCTGGTCGCGAACCTGGATCCTCTGGTCTCAGCCTCCCAAATGCTGGCATTACAAGTGTGTGCCACCATGCCCAGCTATCCCCAACCCTTTCACTTTCTAATTTTTATTTTTTATTTTAAGACAGGGTCTCACTAAATTGCCCACACTGGCCTTGAACTTGTGATCCTCCTGCCTCAGCCTCCTATGTAGCTACGATTATAGGCATGTGCCACCATACCTCCTAAGCATTTTAAACTTTTTTTTTTTTTTTTTTTTCGGTACTGGGGACTGAACTCAGGGGCGTTCTACCTCCGAGCTATACCCCCAGCCCTATTTTTATTCTTTATTTTGAAACCGAGTCTCACTAAGTTGCGGAGGGCCTCACTAGGTAGCTGAGGCTGGCCGCGAACCCGGATCCTCCGGTCTCAACCTCCTGAATGCTGGGATTACAAGCGTGCGCCACCACGCCCGGCTCATTTTAAACTTTTAAATTTTTTTTCTTTAAACTCAACTCTCTGATGTAAGACCATAATGCACCAATAAAAGCAAATAAATAAATAAAACCTGAAAAAAAATAAACTCAACTCTCATCCTAGAATATAGAAAGATTGTAGAATATTGAATATAGTAGATTGTTTCTATATTTATAGAATTTGCAAATGAATCTCTCAGGAGAGAGTTGTCTGGACTTACTGGCAGATCAGAGGAGAAACTAGACACAGAATCTCCATATTTTGAACCCACTGCAGGGGCCATGCAGGAAAGCCCTCTTTTATCCACTCTGGGGGTAGGTGGATGAGGATGGCCTCTGGGCCTGGGCCAGATTGTAGATTTCTCCGGGATGCCCCCTCACCAGCCTTCGCAGCTTGCTGTTTAGGATGCACATTGAGGCCTCTGTCAGCGTATTCGTTAGAAACAGGGAATCTTTTCTGTTTCTGAGGACACACAGAGCAGCACACACATTCAAAGGCACTCCCAGAGTGCTGATGTTTAGAACAACAGGTGAAGAGATTCTATCCCCATCAGTGCCAGCCCTGTATTTTACAGATGATGGAACTAAGAGGCAGAGAAGAGAAAGGGATGGCTTCCCCTTGCTGGCACAGCGGGGCAGAGGCAGGGCGTGCTCAGGACTCTGGATTCCGGAGTGTTTGTCTCTCCATCTTCCTCCCACCCCAAACACACACACACAGTCCTTTCCCTTTCTGATAGTAAACAGTCACTTTTTTTTTTTTGGTACTGGAGATTAAACTCAGGGGCATTCTACCTCTAAGCTACACCCCCAGCCCTATTTTATTTTTTACTGTGAAATGATCTCGCTAAGTTGTTGAGGGCCTCACAAAGTTGCTGAGGCTGGCCTTGAATCTTAGATCCCCTTGTCTCAGCCTCCCAAGTAGCAGGGTTACAGGTGTGCACCACCATGCCTGGCAATAAGTCATTGACTCTTGACCCTTGACCCATGTCTTATTTTCCTGGGAACATGTGTCAAGAAAGAGAGAGAGAGAGAGAGAGAGAGAGAGAGAGAGAGAGAGAGAGAGAAAGGAAAGAAGGAAGGAAGGAAGGAAGGAAGGAAGGAAGGAAGGAAGGAAGGAAGGAGAGAAAGAAAGCTCTGACTTGGGAGTATAAGTGACCCAAGATAAAACAGCCCAGCACGCTGGCAGGGAAAGTGAGGAGGTGAAGGGAAAGCTGCTGTCCTGGAAGGCAGTCCAAGTGCTGTCTTTTATTCGCTGTGTGTACTTGGGTTTATTCTTTTTTTTTTTTTTAAATGCTTTTATTGGTGCATTATAGTCTCACATCAAATGTAAATCTTGTTGACAGTGACATACATGCACACAGCACTTGGTGACATCCCTGCTCCCTGCCTCCCCATCTCCCCCCTTCCTGATACAGAGTTCTGAGACTGACATTGGTATTTTCACATATGTACACATAATCGTGGGAGTATTTCCATTAATGAATCTCTCTCTTCCCCCTGTCCTTCCCTTAGACCACTTCCCTGGCTCCACTGAGGTTTTTCCTCCATTATCTGGAGTCCTTCTTGTATTCCAATTACTCCCTAGCTTGAACATATTAGAGAAAACATATGTCCCTTCACTTTCTGTGGCTAGCTAATCTCACTTAACATAATGTTCTCCAGGTCCTCCCATTTTCTTGCGAATGACATAATTTTGTTCTTCTTTATTGCTGAGTAGAATTCCATGTGTGGATATCCCATAATTTTGTAATTCATTCGTCTGTTGATGGAATCCTAGGTTGGTTCCATAATTTGGCTATTGTGAATTGTGCTGCTATGAACATGGATATGCATGTATTACTGTAGTTCTCTGATTTCCCTGGGTTTGCTCTGTCCTGCCTTGGTTCCTAGATCATTCCCCACCCAGAAAATGAGAAGTGTTGACCAAATCATCCTTAGTGTTTTGTGTCCAGGGCTCCTTTGATCAAAGAATGTCCAAGCTTTCTTCTTGTTTTCTTTTGCCACCATGTCCAGGAGAAAACAAGATGGTCCACATGTATAATCTTTGGTGTCCTAGGAGACATCAAAACTTAGGCATGCTGAGCCCTCACATAGAGAACTGTTTCTGGTCCACGCCACTCAGGAAAGGTCAATGGGGGTGCAGCCTGGGGACAAAATCCAGCGTGTCACAAAAGCCTGCTTTGACCATAGTGTCCCTATGGAAAGGGCAGATGCTCTTGTGCCCAGTTCTCAGTAACAGCATCTTTTTGCGTGGTTTTGGTACTGGGGATTGAACCAGGGGCTTTCTAACATCCAAGTTACACCCCCAGCCTTTTTTCTTTTTTATTTTGAAGCAGGATCTTGCTAGGTTGCTGAGAGTTTTGCTAAGTTTCCAAGACTGGCCTAGAACCTGCAATCCTCCTGTCTCAGCCTTCCAAGTACTGGGATGGCAGGTGTGTGCTGCCATGCCCTGCACAACAGCATGTTTCGACTGATTTTCCAGTAACAATTTATTTCCAGTAAAATAGTAATCTCTGGCCAAAAATAGCCAAAAACATTGTGTGTTGAAGAATAAAAACTTAGGAACTAATTCTTCATCTTCTTATCTTTTTCAAAATTAGACTGATAATATAGCCATTATTGGTTATAAACAGTAACACTAAAAAGTATTGAGTTTGGGTCACAATCCCAAAAGGCAAAATCCTAAACATCATAATCCTGAATGTGGAAATTGCAAAAAAATCAAAACCTGTAAAGTCTAAAATCCTTAAAATAAAAAATTCTGAAATATCAAAATCACCCTAATATAATTCTGAACAAAATAATTTTAAAAAATTCTTTAAGCCCAGGAGTGGTAGTGTATGCCTATAATCCTAGTACTTGGGAGGCTGAGACAGGAGGATAGATAACAGGTTCAAGGGCAGCCTTAGCAACTTAGTGAGAACCTCAGCAACCTAGTGAGATCTTGCTTCAAAATAAAAAAATACAAAGATCAGGGAGTATAACTCAGAGATAGAATGCCCCTGAGTTCAATCCCCAGCACACAAAAAAATTTTTCTTTAAAAGACATTTACATTTTAAAAAAGTGATCTATATGAGAGCCGGGCGTGGTGGCGCACGCTTGTAATCCCAGCATTCGGGAGGCTGAGACCGGAGGATCCGGGTTCGCGGCCAGCCTCAGCTACCTAGTGAGGCACTCCGCAACTTAGTGAGACTCGGTTTCAAAATAAAGAATAAAAAAT